>PVJA010055975.1:0-10970 GCA_004027025.1 Myocastor coypus
TATAGTATGTAATTTTTAAACAGCTTAATTTGTACAGGTTACACACATGGGCGTTTGTGTAAAGTCATTGTAAGATGACATACTTTTTTGTTTTAAAAATTGGAATTTGTTCCCTTAGAAGTGAACATGGATATTTAACAGAGTTTTTAAGATTGTCATCTCATATATATATAAATATATATATATATATATATATATAAAATATAGTTGTGGCTATAAGATACCATGTAGGAAACGAATAGTTAATGTATTTTATTTTATATTGAATTTACTTTAAAGATTTAAATCAGGACTTGTGAGAACCTGTAGTGAAATACCTTAAGCTGTTAACTGTAAGGCGTGGAATAGGAGTCACTCAGTGGATTGGTTATATGTTGTAGACTTATGTCTGCATTTGTTACTGTGCTAATAAACCATATTAAAAACAATCAACTGACACTCCCCTGTTCATTTACTTTCCTTTGCCTTTTGGTTGCAGTTTCCAGATTCTTCCCTTCTGAATGAAATATAATTTACCTTTTAAGACTGGTATTTTATACAACAGTAGCTCAGGAATGTCTTGAAAGGTTATATCTAACCCATCTAGGTTGCAGACAAACTATCTTATTGTTTTTGGAAACAGGGTGGGTCTTAGCCCAGGCTGACATTGGATCCAACCCAAGTGCTGGATTATAGACACACACCACTATGCCTAACTACCACTGCAACTTTTAGAAAGCATTTTCAAACTTGCAGGTGCTGTGGTAGGATGCACATAAGACACAGATTCTGCCTAGCATAACAGTTTCCATAACCTGGGTGATCCTTCTAGATGAGCTCTGCTGCATACACATTCAGTATGGCCTTTTAGATAAGTGCAGTCACCCTATGGATACTCAAGTAGATCTATGGCCAGAAGAGAAAAGGGCACAGAAAAAAAAAAAAAAAAAATCACAAACTTAAGAGCAGCAATAGCTTTTATAAGTACTATTTTTATATGTAATCTCAAAAGTACTCCATTTAAATGTTTACTTGATGTTTTAACATGTTGTTGAGCAGCTTATGTCATATTTAAGTGACAGGGTTAACAACTGATGGATTCACCACTGAAGTGACTTCCTCTATAACAGCATTATAGCTGTTTACTTGCTAAATAAAATTAACCACATCTCTCAGATCTTGCAAGCCTTCAGAGAATCACAGTACAGCCCAGTATTTCATATTTTACTGCACATGATCAGGTCATCTAGAAAAACATGGTATTCCTTCTAGAAAATGTAAGCTGCTCTGTCATTATGTACTTAAGTTTTTTTGGTACCAGGAATCAAACTCACAACCTTGAACTTGCCAGGCAGGTGCTTGTGCCACTGAGTTATATATATTACTTGCACCTTAGTCATTTTTAAAATAATAAAGCCTCTAGTTGGTTTATCACTAGGGCGTGAGATGAAAAACAAAACCTGTTTCCCACTGCCTACCATCTCACATTAAATGGAACTGGAGCAAAACCAGTTCATGCCTTTCATCTCATTGAGTGATCTCTGTGAAGTAAACTATGTGGTACCTAAAATTGTCATTGTTACTGGTCCAGTTTGGTTGCATGAAGTATCAAGATTCATAATCCTAGACATTAAGTGGTTAGTCAAGTATAAAAAACATTTGCAGGAAGTTATACAAAATATGATGCCTTTTGAAAGGTTAGACTACATTTGCATAATACTCAGTTTTATTTTACTATTTTGACAACATAAATGACAGGTGTCAATTTCAGGAATAGACTTCAAGAGAAATAAAAATAATTTAATATCAAGCAGTAGTTTGTCTAATTTTGTAATAACCTGAAATACCTTAAGTTGGGGCTTCCTTAAAGGCCAAAGGTAGGTAGATAGAAATGGCCTACTTACAAATATTAAGCTTACTCACTATTCACAATTATAGGCAACACTACTCAGCTAATAATGTATCACTGCTGATTCTTAGTTTTCAGAGCTAGAGTTTCCTTTATTTTTCCTCCCAGGCAAAGGAAAACTTGATTTGCTCTGGGGCTGAGAGAGTTTGCTGGCTAATAAAGTGAAAGGCTCAATCAGAGTTTTCCGGTCCGTAACGGTTACCTCCCACAGTCTCACTTTCTCACTTTTTGCCCACTGCTGTGCCACCTCAGCGTCCACTTGTCTCTGCTCAGAAAGGTCAAGCTTGTTTCCTAATACAACAATTGCAACCTGAAAGAAAATGGGATTAAAGCAATTATATGAGTACTTTGTCAACATCAGGTTTTAGAACAAAGGAGACAAACTGCTTCATTTCATTATCACCATATTCCCCAGTGTGGTTTTAAAAGTGTACACACCCACATCCTATAAAATGCTAAATAAAAACTGTTAAACAGGTGAAGTTACTTTTAACTCTGGAATGAGTAGAAATTAACAATGTGTATTTCTGCTTGACTGAGATGTCCCCCACCAAGGAAAGCTTCACATGCTCATAAGTGGGCTGGCTTGAGAGACGTGACTGGGAAGCTGTATTAGGAAGTGAAGTCAGAAGAGCAGGCTACTGGGGGCGTGACCTAGAAACATCTATCTCCTCTTGTTTCCTGCAGCCACCATGCCACGAGCTGCTGCTCTTCTGCCGTGGAGCCACATCTACGACGGAGCCAAAACAAACCTTTCTTCCTTTAAATATGGGCATTGAGTATTGTGTCAGCAGCAAGAAAGTGACTAAGACACTGAGGGATTTGCAGTATGGTGCTTAAGTGTAAGACAATCCCTACAGCTGTGAGAGTTGTATACCCCAAAGCACCTAAAATCTATAGAAATAAGATGTTATTCTCACAGTCCTCAAAAAGTACCTGTTTGATGAATCATGAACCAACAGAAATATTTCATAGTAAATAGAAGTCAGTCATCTATTTAAATCTGACTGCTCACCAGGCATTGCTTGAAGTGTCCAGAACACAACAGTCACGATAGTGTCAAAGCCCAAGGGGACTGGAGAAGAGATAACATCTATATTTTCAGAAAATGCCATGGTGGAGAAAGAGGATTTGGAATTCTCAAAAGATAGCAACTTTGTAATTTTTTTATTTTATTTTATTTATTTATTTCTTGTTTCCGAACCTTTGTTTGTTTATTCACTCATTTTTATGGCCGGCTCAGCCTGCCCCGATGGCAGGGCTGGCGCAGCATGTGGTGCCGGGGATCGAACCGCGGTCCCTGAAGCCACCCAAGCTTTCCCAAGCAGGCGCTTTAGACCACTGAGCCATCCCGCTGGGCCCAGCAACTTTGAAGAATACCAAATCATGGCCTCTGAGCCATGTTAAGATCTGCTCCCAGTAAGGACCTCGCTTGCACAATGAAGATGTGAGCCCAGAGTGCTGGTGTCCCTAATAAATCTCAGCAAGGGCTGCTTTCCTACCTTTGATGGACTGGGGACCGAATCCAGGGACACGCTACCACTGAAACACATCTCCAGACCTCAAGACTAAGGGCCTCTAGTTGCCCCAATTGGCTTTCAGCCTGTGATCCTCCTCTCTCAAACTCCAGAGTAGGCATGCCATTATTTACCACACAGCGGGTTCCTACTGTCATTCTTCATGTACATTCCCCAGTATTAATATCTCTGCAAGTGCAGAAAACCAGTACCTCCACCCTAAATATCCCTTCACTTTCTTGAAATGGAGTTTAGCCCCGTTTTTCCTACCTTGCCCTGCCTGGCCATTACCAGTGCAGACTGAAAAGGAGCAAAATGGCTAATGAGCAGCCTCCCTTTTCCTCAGTGCTACCCCAATAATGGCACATGTTACCTCTGCCCCTGTCCAGCTTCTGCTTACTGCAGAGTGGCCTCAGGAACATGCTGCCCCTCACTACACTGCTTAGTTTGTAATGACTTCACCAGCCATGTAGATGAGACTTCAGTCCCCCAGTCTTGGTGCATTGACCACTCCTGTGATCTTACTGTCCTCAGCCTATGGTCATATCCTAGACCCTGACAATGTATCTCAGGTGCCAGCACTGCACTGACCCCCACCTTCCCAGGCAAGCCCAATACCTGTGCTGCAGCAGCATTGGCTGCCACATGAAGATAACACTGTATTAGCTCTACTACTGATAGCACGGTTCTTCCAGCCCAGTCTACATCTTTTCTTCCTCTTTAGCTCAGATTGTTTTCATCCACTCCCCACGCCATACTCACCTGGCAAAGCCCCTTCCCCTGTTAAATTTAACGCTTAAACTAGTCTGGGTATCAATGGCTGTTTGTGGCTGCAAAAAAACACATAACCCTTTGAACTAATTTCATCCATAACCAGAGCTCAAAGCTGTGGTTCCCTAGCAAATGTGTTTTCTCCATTTACTGTGTAACAAGACAACATCTCAGACCATGGCCCTCTCCTCTCGTAAGCCTACACCTCTTGCCCTTCATCTCAGTTCGTGAGACTGTTTGAGTAAAACAAAAAGCAAACAATTGTTTTCTTCTACACTAACTGCCAGCTTCCAACCCATCTTACTGTTCTACACCCTGTCCTACGTGGACCAGGCTATCACATCAGCAACTACTTTCCATTAAGTTTTCTCTTTATCTAGCCCATTCCGTTCTTTTATTTTTTGATGTATGTAGTACAGGGTCTCACTACACAGATGGGACTTGGAGTGATCTTCCTGTTTTCAGCCTCCCAAAGTGCTGGGATTACATGTGTGCACTACCATGCCCAGTCTCACTTGCCATCTCAGTGCATCCTGGGGACAGGGCAGAATGGCACACTGGGAATCAAACCCTGGCTGCTGCACTCTGCCTAAGCAGGCACTTTAGTCTGCTGAGCTATATCTGGCTGGCCTTAGTCCCTCCCATTAACATACATAATGTCTCACAGTTAATTAAGCCTTTTTGTACCACATCGTCCTCAACACCAGAGTTCTTTCAAAGAACTATATAATGTGTTCAATTCTCTCAGTCCCAGACTTCAACTCATTTACTAAACTCCACATAGTAAAGACTAACCTCAGCTGACCTCTTTGCAGCATTCCAGTCTCCCTGGTGGCTGCCCTCATGTTGAGGTTCTTCTACCCTTGACCACTTCTCCCAAGACTCCTTGGCTGTTTCTCCTGATCCTAGATCCCCTAGAGCCTCGTGTGCTCACAGCAAGGAGGGCATGACTTCTGCTAGGAGTTGGGAGTCTGGTCAGAAGAGGTTCCTGGTGACCAGGGGAACATCCGGGAAGGGTTTATCTCCCTCCCTGCCTCTTCCCTCTATCTCTGCTTCTTGTTCACCTGGTGAGAACCGCTCTCCTTTGCCATGCCATCTGGTGAAATGAAAGCCCTACAAACTGCATGGCAATAAGCCTCTCCTCTAAATTGTGGGTTTCAGGTATTTTATCCCAGGAAAAAAAGTGAAAAACATGCCCTCCAACTTGGAGTGTTACACTTCTTGCCTCTCATGCCTAATTCCGACACACCAGCCAAAGCTGTCCGTGTCATACAAGTCAAAGATGTTCAGCCATGTTCACTTCTGGGCGTGGTGCTGCACATCTGTAATCCCATCATGGGGTGGGGCTGGGGCAAGAGGATGACCATGATTGTGAGCTCAACCTGGATTATAGCTCAAGGCCAGCCTATAGGACATAGATTTTGCCTCAAATGAATGTCTCCTAAGCCACATTTTTTAAAAAAATGTATTTGGTACAGGGTCTCACTACAAAGTTTGGACTCATATTAATCGTTCCTGTTTTTCAGCCTCCCAAATGCTGGGGATATATGCACACACCACCATGCCCAATCACATTTACCATCTTGGTGCACCCTGTAAGCAGGGCTGGCACAGCAGGTTGGGGATCAAACTCTAGGTCCTTCTATCTGCCTAAGCAGGCGTTTTATTAATCTGTTGAGCTATCTGGCTGGCCCCTAAGGCACATCATTTCTTTACCTAGAACCAGTGGCTTCTGCTCTAACAAAGAGTGAAAGCCAAGGTGTCATCCTCATGTCCTGTGGCTCACCTCTGACCCCAGAGTCTGGCCTTAACTGCCGTTTCCTGAGTGGGACAGGCAAACTCAGGCTTCAGACCCCAGCATTGTTTCCTCCCTCTGCAGCATGTTCCCTCCTTCCTCACTTCTAGTGTCTCCAAAAGGCCGCTTTATGCAGGAGGCCTTCCCAGTTTATCCTGCAGAGTCAGGTGCGCACCACCACACCCAGCTATCCTAGCCTTTTTATTCTCATAGTCTTGTTAAATCATGCAGGCTGCCCTCAAACTTGCAGTCCTCTGCTTTCAGGTTCCCCAAGCAGCCAAGCTTATAGAAATGCACTACCACACCCAGTGATACCACAGTATTGTAAGATGGCAATGGAGGGGGTAATGATAAAGAAGCTCTGTATTCTTAATTTCTTAAAACTGTTCAGAGGGAGCAGTAGCATGTCTCTGGTCACAGCTATTTAAGTAGGTAAAGCAGGTGGATCACATGAACCCAGAAACTCAAGCCTATCCTGGGCAACACAGGGAGACCCATCTCAAAATATAAACCACCAGTTGGGTAACTATTATTAACAGTAATCTCAAAAAGTTTAACGTAGGGCCAGCGAGCGAGATGGCTCAGTAGTCCCGAAAGCCTGGTTAGGCAAGCTTAGGCAACTGCAGGGACCATGGTTTGATCGATCCTGGGCACCACATTGCTGCACCAGCCGCACCCCCAGGTCAGGCTAAGCCAGCCATAACAAAGTTTAAGGCCAGGCATGGTGGTAGCTGGCTGTAATCCCAGCATTTGGCTGAGGCAGGAGGGTCAAAAAAAAGTTTAATGTAGGGGCCTGGCAGGATGGCTCAGTGGTCTAAAGTGCCTGCTTAGGAAAGCTTAGGCGGCTTCAGGGACAGTGGTTCGATCCCCGGCACCACATCTGCGCCAGCCCTGCCCTCCGGGCAGGCTGAGCCGGCCAAAAAAAAAAGTTCTGAAACAAGAAATAAAATAATTTTTTTTTTTTTTTTTTGAGACAGGGTCTCGCTGTGCAGTTCAGGCTGGCCTTGAGCTCACTTTTGTAGCCCAGGCTGGTCTCGAACTCACACTGATCCTCCTGCCTCAGCCTCCCGAGTGCTGGGATTACAGGTGTGCGCCACCACGCCCGGCTAAAATAAAATTCTTTTAAAAAAAAGTTTAATGTAAAATACAAAGTCTTAGGTCAGACGACCTACTAGTGCCACTCATGAGTGGCACCCTGCACAAGTAGGAATCAGCTGTGGAAAGAGCTCCCGTAAGACAGTTCCAGGCAAGGGTTGGAACTGGCAATCAAGAAGCACTTAACAGGGCCAGCGAGATGGCTCAGCGGTCTAAAGCGCCTGCCTAGGGAAGTTTAGGCAAGTGCTGGGACCCCTCCTCGATCCCTGGCACCACATGCTGCGCCACCCCACCCCAGGGTGGGCTGAGCTGGCCATAACACAAATAAATGAGGTTTAAGAAAAATAAAATGAAATCTTTAAAAAGAAAAAAGAAGCACTTAATAGTGCAACACAGCGATGCCAGAAGACCAGGAAGTAAACAGTGTTGCTGCCGTCCAGTGAGACAACCAAGATTCAGGTGAAAAGGAGAAGCACTGACCAGGTTACAGTCATGCACCCAGTAAGGCATATGGATCTTATTTTAGGTGGGCAGTAGGTAAGCTCCAATAATTATTCATTAGCCCCCACCACCCAAGGATTAAAAGAAATCTCTTCAGCCAGTGAGAGTTGCCAATAAAAAGCCTGTGGAAACTTCTGACTCCAAATTTCATAGTACTTGACCTACAGTAATTAAATTTAACCCATACATGGTGAGACAGCGAACGAGTGCAGCTCAAATGCTAGTCTTGAATGAACTGTCAGTACTATACTACTTGGGCTAAGAAAAATATTAGTTACACATACTGAATTTGCAATATGCTCGTTTTAGAATCTGTTAATTACTCTGAAACCACCCTGTAAATAGTATTACATGGCTGTTTTCTGGAGCTGAGTTGAGACAGGGTCTCACTATAATTCTGACCTTAAACTAAGTTGCACTCTCCTGCCACAGTGAGCTCCACCATGAGCCTCCTGAATACCCAGATTACAGGCACGCACCAGCACACCTGGCTCACAGTAGGCATTTTCCACATACCACCTACCTCTTTTTTGTCTTTGAATTTATCAATTTCTTTCTTCAGAAGCTCCACTCTTTGGAAAGATTCAAGGTTATTCACACTGTACACAAGAACAAAGCCATCAGCAAATGAAAAATAATGCTTTGGCAACTCGACACCTTCTTGTAGGCCTCTAGTGTCATAAAGATGGAGCTGTTCCTTTACTCCCCGATCAGTTTCCACAGAAGCCATGTACACATCTTCCATTGTTTCACAATCTTCCATTCCTGGGATTAAAAATAAAAAATCACCTCTGGGGATAAGCCAGTGCCAGTTGCTCACCATTTCCCTGCCCTTCAGCAGTTGGTTTTATAGTTTTCCTCTTTTTTTTTTTTTTTTTTGTAGTTTTCCTCTTAACTACATGTAATAATCACAGTTCTCCTTTGCTTTTTGAAAATGAAAAATAGTAGCTCAAGGGCCAGTGAGATAGCTCAGCAGACTAAATGCCTACTTTGGTTTTTTTTAATATTTTTTTAAAATTTTATTTATTTTTTTCTTGTTTCAGAACCTTTGTCTGTTTGTTCACTCATTTTTATGGCCGGCTTAGCCTGTCCTGAGGGCAGGGCTGGCGCAGCATGTGGTGCCAGGGATCGAACCGAGGTCCCTGAAGCCGCCCAAGCTTTCCCAAGCAGGTGCTTTAGACCACTGAGCCATCCTGCCGGGCCTAAATGCCTACTTTGGCAAGCACAGGGAGCAGGGTTCAATCCCCAGTCCCACATGCCCTGCCAGCCCCACCCCCAGGGCACACTGAGCCAACTACTGAGTCCAGGCATGGTGGTGCACACCTATAATCCCAGCACTAGGGAGGCTGAAAACAGGAGGATCACTTTGAGTCCAAGCTGTGCAGTGTTATCCTGGACCACATATATAAAATGAAAAAAAAAAAAAAAAAGAAAAATAGTGTAGCGAACTGCTGGGGATGTAGTTCAGTGGCAGAGAGCTCACCCAGCACAGGCCCAAATCCAATGCCCAGCACTGAAGGTGACACAATTTTAAATTTGGGGCCTGAGTACCTTTGACCCCCAAGTACACAGGTCCTTATTCACAATCACTTGAAACTAATCCAGAAAGTCATTTTCCCTCTCCACACCTGCTCTTCCTTGCTTGCTTTGCCTGGTCACCCATCAACTGGGCAGTCTTTTTTTTTTTTTTAAGAATTTTTTTTTTTTTTAATTTTTTTCTTGTTTCAGAACCTTTGTTTATCCACTCATTTTTATGGCTGGCTCAGCCTGCCCCAAGGGCAGGGCTGGCACAGCATGTGGTGCTGGGTATCAAACCGTGGTCCCTGAAGCCACCCAAGCTTTCCCAAGCAGGCTCTTTAGACCACTAAGCCATCCCGCTGGGCCCCTGGGCAGTCTTTTTTTTTTTTTTTTTGAGACAGGGTCTCTCTGTGCAGTTCAGGCTGGCCTTGAGCTCACTTTTGTAGCCCAGGCTGGTCTCGAACTCGCACCGATCCTCCTGCCTCAGCCTCCCAGGTGCTGGGATTACAGGTGTGTGCCACCACGCCCAGCGTGCTGGGCAGTCTTAAGAGTTCTTTTTGAAGGAAGAAAGTGAAAACTGCTACTAAGCAGCCACCCTAAAGGTGAAGCATCTATTCTGTCACTGCTTGTTATCTTCTCCTGAACTAAGGCATCTGATAAACATCTCGAATTCTGAAAAGGCTGCTGAAATGTCAGCTATGTAGACTGTCCCAGAATTAGCATAACCCTTTCCTTTTCTATTATTAGGCTTTTTACTTTTATTTATTTATTTATTTATTTTTTTTTTTCTGGTGGGACCAGGGTTCAAACTCACAACCTTGCACTTGCCCAGCAGGCACTTGTGCCTTGGAGCTATCTCCCCAGCCCCTTATTAGGCTTTTTAAAAGTTAATATTTTATACTTTTAATCTTTCCTATCCCAACTGTAGTATAAACACCTTTAAACTCCCTCAGAGGTTTCTCTCTATAGTTCTAAATACAATTGACATACATAGAATGTTCTTAATAAATGTTTGCTTTGCCAGACATGGTGGCCCAGGCCTGCAACACTAGCACTGAGGCAGGTGAAGGCAGTAGAGTTGCTGTACCTACGCAACTTAGCAAGAGCCTTGGGGATATAGCTTATTAGACTTGATCCCCAGTACTGCAAAACAAAACAAATACAATAAGTACCTGCTTTACGAGCTTTCAAGTTGTGAACGTTCACAAATACGAACAGACACCCTATTACACACAGATGAGCACAAACTGGGCGTAGCTCACAGGTCTGCTAGACGTGGTTGCAGCTGTGATTCTGTACAACAGTACAGTGCTCAGTCAGCCCAGATGTCTGGAAGCAAAAGGAAAAGCTGTGGCAGTGTGGACAACACTGCTGGAAAGTTCTAAGCAGTAACTTTGGAAACAAACGAAAATATTTGAAAAATTGGACCAAGGTGAAAAGATGGTAGACAATGCTTCTTCTTAGAACATGAATTATTCAATCATTGGCACAATTCTAAAGAACAAGGATAAGATTGTGAAATTTTTTCATGCTTTATATTATATATTTGTGTCAGAAGTGTATAGCTCAGTGGATTTAGCGCTTGCTTAGAGGAAGCACAGGGGCCAGGGCTCGGTTCCTGGCCCCATCTGCCGCACGGGCCCTGCTCTAGAGCGCACTGAGCCGGCGATGGAGTCGGCGTGGTGGTGTGCATCTGTAATCCCAGCACTTGGGAGGTACAAACAGGAGGATCACTATGTGAGACCCTTAAAAAAAAAAAAGAGAGAGAGACAGAAGAGGACATAGAGGGAGCTGGGGAGATGGCTCCGAGGCACAAGTGCCTGCTGGGCAAGTGCAAGGTCGTGAGTTTGAACCCCAGTCCCACAAAAAAAAAAAAAAAAAAAGA
>PVJA010055976.1:0-10969 GCA_004027025.1 Myocastor coypus
TTCTCCCCTGCCCCATCCCTTCCTTTCTAAGCACATCAATGGTTAGTGGAACAGCTTGATTTTCTGAAGTCCATCAACTACTGTGAGCTGCTTATTAAGAAAAATGGGTGCCGTGCAAGCTGAAACGCTGCTCTCATTTTCACATTATTTCTTCTTCTGCTTGTTGGGTTATTTAATGAGAAGCCGCCATATTTGCTAGTGAAAACACTTTGAACAGAAGGCCTGATTAGCTGGGAAAGGATTCTCATACTGTGAGTTTGAGGACTAACAATTACTAGTAACCTGTCAATGCAAATGTATGTATATGGAACTTGGGAAAGCACAGGCCTGGATGTAAGGAGTGATCAGAAGAGAGCTGTAAAAGGGTTGGAGAACAAGTACGAGTGAGTGGCAGTGCTGATTTGGTTGTGCTCAGGAGTGTGTAAGCTTCACTGGGCTCCAGTTTGGCTAATGCTGCAATGCCGTTAGTGTCACGGAAGCTGGCACAGATAGCTGACGCATTGTTTTTTGAGGGGAAAAATGCTCTCTGTCTACATTCTCAATGCAGACAATAGCATAAAACAGAAATGACGCTGAGCTGCCCAGAGTCCACACAGACTCCAACTCAAAGGCTTTGAATTATTTATCTAACTCTTGCCACTTTGCACATTTTCCCTTTTTCAGAAAGAGAGAACAATTCACTTCACGGTAGCTCTTACAAACATGAGGGTGCATTTGGGACTCACTGTATCCCCAGAGAGAGATTTGAAGTTGAGTTCTGAGGAGACTTCATGTTTGGGATGTAACGGAGTGGCATTCCTAGGAAGCAGCGACAGCGGAAGCTGGACAGTGCATCTGTTCACTTTGTGCATCTATTTGTCTTCCCCTTTGGTGTCCCCTGCTGGTGTGTGCCTTTCACTTGGCTTTGAGACTTTCTGAGTGTGCCTGTGGCTTTATGGATGTGGACTCCTCTATGGCAGTCAAGGGGCTTCCTTTCCCTTCCTCTCCAGTTCTGGACCACAGTGAAGAAGGAACAGAGGCGCCTGCCTTCCAATGACTCCAATCTCGAGCCAGAGAGCCTCCCCTGCAATGAAGCTAATCATTTTGAAATAGCTGAGGAAAATGGAAAGTGAGCTTTAGCAAATACAAAAGGTGATATCTATGTTCAAATCCCTCCTATGCTCTCCAGCCAGGTCTTTGGAGAGGGCCATTTATTTCCATCTGCTCCCTAGCTTTTCCAGTCCTATGGAGCAAGACGCATGTGCTATGTGCTATAACCCAGAGGAAATTCAGTTAAGGAGTATGACATTTCTCACGTCTCCAGAGAGATGATATTTTGGCTTTGTGTTAAGTGCTACCAACCTAATTTGTCATCAGTGAGCAGATGGAAAGTCCCTTAACCTCTTAGAATGAGGGGTGGGTGAGGGATTCAGACTCCTGCTGCTCAAAGTGAGTGATTTTGGACAAGCAGTATTGTCTTCCCTGGGAGCAGGTTAGGAATGTAGAATTGGGGTGCCACTGTTGACCAGCTGAATCAGAATTTGCTGTTTGACAGAATCCTTGGGTTATTCATATACTATATTAATCCTTCCAAAACCCTGGTTTGGAGCAGCAGCAGTTCTCAAATGTCAGAATGGCTGGCTTTAGCTATCTTGTTAAAACACCAATTGATGAGGCTAGCATGGTGGTGCACACCTGTAATCCCACCACTCCTGGAGGCAGGAAGTTCACAAAGTTGAGGCCAGCCTAGGCAGTTTCGCAACTCAGCAGGACCTTATCCCCAAAACATTGGGGTCTAGGGATATAGATCAATGAGAAGGCCCTGAATTCAGTCCACAGTGCTGGAAAAAAATACCACATAAAATGATGGGCCCTACTCCCAAAGTCTGGAGTCCATCAGTTGTAGGGAGGGCCTGAGAATCACCATTTCTGCTATCTCCCCTTAAGATATTGGTGCTAGGAGTCAAGGTCCACGCACTGAGGCCAACGGCCTTAATGCGTCCCTAGTTTCCTATCTCCGTGGACTTTTGCTCCCCCACTCCAGTGCCCTCCACATCTTGCTCCCTCTTCACTTTGGGGAGGCTAGTTCTTCCCCCTAAAGAACCTCCTCCACTTCCTCACTAAGAAGCCCAGCAAATACTCACCTTTCCTGAACCCTCCAAGCTCCCTGTCCCCATCATGAACTGCACACTTCCTCTGTTGCCCCTGGCCTTCGCAGTGAGAGTGCAAGCCCTGACTAGATCTCCCATCTCTTCACCCCTCACATGCGGTCTGTCACCAGACTGGCTGGTTTCACCCCTCAAGTGTCTCTCAAATTCTTCTCTCTTCCACCTTTACCACCACTTTTGTGTGCTAAGCCCCATCTTCTTTTACAGGTATCTTCAAAGTGACCTTCTGTGGCCTCTGTTGTCCTTATTCAGATTTTTTTCCATCCTGATATCCGAGTGATCTGTTCAAAGTCTCTGACATCATCGCACTCTCCTCTGCTCCAGCTCTCGCTGTGATACCCCATTGGTCTTCACCTATAGTCCTGATCGTGGCTTTGACAGTGATTGGGGCGGCTCCAGCCCACAGCCCCGTCTTCCTTTCTGGTGCCCTCCTGCAGCTTTGTGCTCTAGCAACTGTAAGCTATTCTGTCCCCACAGGGCCTTTGTATGAGCCAAGATGGTCTCCCCCAGGCCCCACTCACCTGCTCAGTGCCTCAGCGTACTTCCAGCAATTCCTCCCGCTTCCCTACGAAGGACTGCCCTGCCCCTCCCCAAACACTGTGATTCTTTTCTGTTACCTTCTCAGAGTGACTTTTGCTCTTTGTAATTATACATTCAAAGGGTGACCACTGGATCAGTCTGCATCTTTCTACCTACAGTGTGAATTCCATGCAGCGGGGACCCTGTCCATTTGTGTTGATCTCATGGTTCCAGGAGCTGAAATCTGCTGTTCGTCCAATACCCATTTGTTGGTAAAGCCAGCAGGACCCTTCACAATTCTGTGCAGTGGTTCACACATCCTCCAAACCTAGCCAGACTGCACCCCATTGAGAGGAGTTGGGGGAATGCAAGTCTCCTACAGTGTCATGTTAGAAAAGACTCCTCTCCAAGTCTTTAATAGTTGTGTTTTAAAATTTGTCTTAAGTCTATAAGAATCTGACTCTGGATGGCTTAATAATTGGTAACATGAATCGGCTGTCCAGGTCAGGAAGGTTTCTTTACTCTGGCTTTAATTAGGACTGAGAGGAAGGAAACCATTTCTATGTAAATGAATCAGTCCATCTAGGCACACTTCCTTGGCCCTGATTATTCGCTGGCACCAGACCGGAGCTCTAAGAAACCGAGATGAATGGTGCAGACCTTGCCCTTGATGGGTGGGAGGCAGATGGCAGGCCTCTGGAGAGTTTCAACAGTAAAGAATTCAGTAACAGTGCATACAATGACACCAAAAGTGTGCTTTGATTTTAGTATCAACCTTAGTGTTCCCATCCCCATGCATTTGGAAGCCTTCCTGCTTTATGAAAACTAGAGAAAATTCAAAGTGCTTGAGACATCAGGCCTCTAAGAGAGAGTAAGATGTTGGTCTTTTAGCGAAAATACTGGCAGTCTAGGCCAAGAAAGAGGCTGGTGTATGGAGATCTGGGATAAAGTATTTTCTGAGGTGGGCTCAGATTTCAGCCTTACCTTCCACTAGCAGGGACACTTGGGCCCTTTTTAAAGCTACTTAGAGTCTCAGTATCTTTATTCATGAACTAGGCATAATAACATCTCCCTACATTGCTATGGGGAGGAATAAGCAAAATAGCATGGAGAAAGTACTGAGCATTGTACCTTTAATGTAGAAATGCTGTGTCTTATGTTATGCTCTTAGGCTTACCTGAGCAGTACCTACCAAAGACCTATATGGAATGTTCTAGAACAAACAACAAGCATCACTAAAAGCCTATTATGTTGCTATCAGGTATCTTCTCTGCCATTCTAAGAGGTCAGAGTGCAAGGGCATGAAAGACATTAGAGGGTCAAAACACTGTGAAACATTAAGGTCATTGAGAGTGGCTGTTTATGGAAACTCCTCAAGTGCATGCATCCATGTAGTTAGACAGCTTATGAGTCTAAGTCCTTTACATAATTTTCAGCAACCTTATTTTTGGCACTGGGAATTGAACCAGCAACCTTCTTTTGCAAGGCAGATTGCTATTATTTAAAATTATGGATTTATTTATTTATTTATTTTGGTGGGACTGGGGTTCAAACTCACGACCTTGCACTTGCCAGGCAGGCACTTGTGCCACGGAGCTATCTCCACAGCCCCCAAAATTATGGATTTAAAAATGCTTCTTATGCAATCACGGAATCCTCACCTTCAAGTAGTAAGGACATAGTGCTGACTCCTGCTAGGAAGATGGTGGCTGTGGCCATGCCCTCAGGCATTAGAGAACTGGCTTTGCAACCTCATTCAGCCTTCTGGGTGCTGGGATCTTGTGCAGGCTCTGTGGCTTAAGTCTTGGTTTTGTGACCTGTACTCTAGGGTTAATAACGATGGCTATTCTGAGAGTTATGAAGATTAAATGACAAATACAAACATGTGAGACAGTATATCTACTCAATTATTGATTTCCCTGCTCTTCCCAATGATCTTCACTTTTTCCCAGCAAAACCTGGTTAGCAAATAGCACAATTAATTACAAAACCAGATTAGAGAGTCTGGAAGTGTGGTATTTTTCTGTTTCCTCCTTTTAATGATGAATTCTTTTGCCTACTGGGAGACAGAAAGGATTAATCAGAGTCTATAGGCTCAAGATCAGTGTGTGTGTGTGTGTGTGTGTGTGTGTATGTGTGTGTGTGTGTCTGTGTGTTCACTTTCACATTAACACACATTTCCCAGGCTTTATTATGATTCCTTGTTGGCTGATGGGTATTTGGAAGGAATTCGAGTTGATTTCCTGAGCAAGAGTTTGTATATTTCAATGACCAAACATGAGAGGATGCCTCATGAATGGGAAGGTTACTAAGAAGCCAGTGCACCTATTTATTTGTGCCTGGCACATCGGCTTCTGGGTGTGATATCATCTTTCCTTCTCCTAAGACTGTGGCTACCATTGCTTTCAGGAACAGCATGGGCTGGGGAGAGCCCTGGTGGCCTTGTGTGGAGCTTTGTGCTGTTGTAGCTCTCCTGTTTTGAGCAGGCAATTACTTCAAAAGGAGAAACAAAACTACAGTGATGCACCTAGCAGCCCAATAACCTGCAATTCCTCAAGGACAGTGGCTTCAAGAAGGACCGGTGGCTACATGTGCTTTAAAGGCCCACATTTTAATTGTATGAACTGCTCCAAACATAAAGGTACAGTGTTTAAAAAATGATTCCCAGCAGCCTCCACAGGATCAGATTGTTTGATTCATGAAGTCCATCAGCTACTGGGCTCATGCTCACTTTTTCTTAGTGCCTGTTGGCAGTACATTGTACGTTCCTTGTGTGGAGCTGGTACATGTGTGAAACACACCTTAATTCTTTTCTCATCCCCCTTTCCTCCCCCCTCTTCCCCTGTCTCTTGACCCCTTTCCCATTTGAGACAGAGCTACCTCCCTACTCCCTATTATCTATGTTTTATTTTGCTCTTTATAATTCAGGCTGCTCATATAAGAGCAGCCATGCACTATTTAAGCTTCTGTAGCTGATTTATTTCACTTAACATTATGGTCTCACAGTGCATCCATTTTCATACAAATGACTCAAGGTGTTCTTTCTTCATAGCAGAGTAGTACTCCATTGTGTGCAAATGCCACATTTTCTTTATCTACTCATCTGTTGACAGGCTGCTTCCAAGATATGGTTATCATGAATTGTGCTCCTAAAAATGAAGGTATTCATACATAACTATAATATGAGTTCCTTCCCTCTTCTGGATAGATACCTAGAAGGGAAGTAGCGGGATTGAATAGAATTTCTTGTTTTAGATTTTTGAGGTATCTCCATACTAGTCTCCATAGTGGCTACATATGGAGCATAGTGGTTTACATTCTCACCAATAATGCAGATAGGTTCCCTTTCCCACCTGCAGCCTCTCCAGCATTTGTCGTTGGTTTATTTCTTGATGATGGCCATTTTTTCCAGGGTAAGATAGAATCTCAGTAGTGTTCTAATTTGCATTTCATTTCTGGTTTTGTTCTCTGCACCTTAAACAGATGGATCTATGTTGCACTCATATGCTTAGAAATCCACTGTTCCAGTAAGCTCCAAGAAACCACAGTTCTTTACCCAAAGGCTTTCTCTATCTTCAGGTAGAGCAAGTCAGAATACCTGGAATTAATGCTGCTTGGAGCACCGTTTGGCCAACAAAAGGCTAGAGATGGACCATTGGTGTTCTAGTTCTCTCACCCCTTGGGGGAAGAACCATGAGCTGTGTTTTAAACTACCCCAGAGTCCCAAAATACGACTGAACTTCAGGTGCCCATAATGGAAGCCTATTCAATAGTCTACTTTCTATGGATTCCTTCACTTCCCTGTCTTATTTGTCTGCCACCCCTACCATTCTTCCTAGAATTATCTCTTCAAAATATTACTTGCACTTGTATCTTTGTTGTAAGATTTGCTTTGGGGGAATTCATCATTCAGACATATATGTGTTCTGAAAGCTCTTTCTAAGAGCAGTCTTGTCTCTGGGCCATAGTGTCTCTGTTCATCTGTACCATGTCCAAGACTCACACACAGTGTATAGAGTGAAAGAAAAAGTTTGAAAGAATTTTCTCTGTCTTAGGTAGAGCCAAATGTGTGATTTATTCCTGAGCCCTTTATTGTTCTGCTAGTGGGGTAATTTGGAGCCACCACCCATTTTTATTTTTTATTTCTTATGGAAAGATTAGAGGACCCTTAGAAAGTGTTCCTTTTTCCTGCAAAATAAGTCAGGAATATATTCCTGAATGGGAAAGATTGGTCTCATTAGTGGCACATATCTAGCTGCTTCTGACAATAAGAGATTTCTGTGAATGTCTGAATCCACTAATCAACAAATTCACTGCATGAAATCTTTGAGAATGTTTCTTTGAAAATGTTTTTCCATTACAAAAAGACATTTGAATACAATGATACTCTGCTTCTTTTTTTTTTAGAATTTTTTATTTTATTTATTTTTTTTCTTGTTTCAGAACCTTTGTTTATTCACTCATTTTAATGGCCGGCTCAGCCCGTCCCGAGGGCAGGGCTGGCGCAGCATGTGGTGCCGGGGATCGAACTGCAGTCCCTGAAGCCGCCCAAGCTTTCCCAAGCAGGCGCTTTAGACCACTGAGCCATCCCGTCGGGCCCCGATACTCTGCTTCTTTGATGTGTGGTGAATTTAGTTTTTCCAAGAAGGAAAGTCTAGGTAAAATTGGATCTTGATTTTTGGTAAAATGACCAAACCATGGATGTCAATTAAGATATAAGTCATAAACTTACTGAAATGGCAGCAAAGAACTGACCAAAAGGAAAGCAAAGATTCTTGTCAAGTCCCTGCAAGACAAAGGTCAGCCCAAAAGAAGAAAAATTAGGGCGTGTTTCTCTTGCTTTCCGGTATGCATGTGCTTCAACCTGGCTGCATTGTTTCTGGTAGATCTTTTGCCTGTTCTGCTAGGGTTTGGAATCAGCAAAACCAACTAGGTTAGCACTAACAAAACACCACAGATAGGTAGAAGCTTTATTTTAAAATATGAGTCTAAGCAAACTGTAAACACTTGAAATGGGACAAATATATACCTAGAAGAGATGGAATCTCCTTGCATGTGAAGGATAAAGGAAAGTGAACTTGAAATAAATTATCTAGCTGAAGGATTCCCAGTCGTGTGCTTCCTTACTTGTCCCAGACACAGATGAGGGCAGAATCCTCCCCAGTATTGCCCTGATGATGAGATTAACTTCTCAAAAATCAGGCCCTTTGAAGATTAATTTCTATAAAATATAGATGAAGCTAAAAAAAAAAAAAAAGGAATGTTTCAGGTCCATGAAAATGAAGGTGGCCTGTTGGCACAGCAGAGCAGCTAGGTCAACTAGGAAATGTGTCGTCTGGACTGGTGGCGACAAGGGAGCATGTTGTATTGTGGGTTAGACAAAGGTCAGCAAAGCCAAAGGCTTTAAAAGAGGCGGTTATGGGGACTGTCCTGCTCAGCTTCCTGACCCGCCAGGCTGATGTCAGAGGGTTTATTCTGGTTTGAGAGCCTTTGTTTGGGGGGATTGGAGTGATTCCTAAGAGACAATGCTGGACGGAGGCTGGGGACACATGATGCCTGAATTGAATTTGGGCAGTTGCTGAGCAGATGGGGATCAGAGAATAAAACAAAAGGGAAGCTGTTCCTAGCACATCCACAGGAAGGGAGAATTGCAAAGCCAGCCACAGGCAGGAGGCCTTCCTGTTCAGCCTTCCTAGGGAAGGTACCAGTGCCCCCAACTTCTGGACGATATCCTGGGATGTATGGAGTGTTGCCCATTTCACAGAGAAGAGAGAAAGGCAGAGGTGGAAAAGGATAAGAACAGTGAACTTCATCTCGAGCTCTGATTTCAAAAGGTGTGTGCCATTTCCTTATTTGCAGGCTGATAAAGTTGCTGGACTCAGCTAGTCTGACACCCTCATTTTAAGGTGTGGAAGCTGAGATCTATGAGACTGAAATGCCCTACCTGGACTCTGTCAGCGTCTTCGGTGGCTTCCTTCGAAAGCAGACAAGAGAGTGCTCCCTATGGTTTCAGAGGAAGCAGTGGTCAGGAATTAGAGAGCTGACACAGAACCAGAAATAAGCCACCATGCTATGGCATAAACAGGTTCCCAGCCTGGGACATGGGCCCAGCCCTGCTGGAGACCTCCTGGAGGCTGAGTAAAGCACACTTCCCTTTCCTGACTAGGCAGTGCGGAAACCTGATGTTTATTCACAACCTGTGCCTTGTAGATGGAGGGCTATTCCTAGAGAAGTTGAGTCCAGTGGCCAGAGAAAACCCCTGGGGCAAAGGTTCACAGGAGCATGGAGCAGGAAGCCACAGACATGTCGTGAAAAAGAAGTGATCTCAGTGCGGTTTCGAGTCACACTCTTGTTAACATCCTTGGCCAGTGGAGAGGCTTACCATTCTGAGGCCAAGCTGTCCACTGGTGGCAGCTCAACACCATACAGAAAGATCAAAACTAATTTCCTTGGCTCTCAGGCGGAGTGTACATGCATCTACTTCCTGGCAGTACATTAGACATCCAGGTTGCATGTACTGTGTCGTTCCTGCTACACTGCTTACACCTCAGGCTGCTGCTCCATTTTCCTTCTTTTCTTTTAGCTAAGATTTTTAGCTTTCCTTTTATTTCAAATAAAACCCCCAAAAGCTCACAGGGGCCTATGCTGGCCCCTGGCCACTGTCTCCCTGATCACATGTGTACTGGTAGCCATCTTTTTCACTGCATCTCAATGGCACTGCTTCCTTGTTGCTTCTGTAAATATATATTCTATGTATCTATGTATGTATGTATGTATGTATCTATCTATCTATCTATTCTGTAAATATATATTCTATGTATGTATGTATGTATGTATGTATCTATCTATCTGTCTATCTATATTCTATCCTTGTTGTTTCCACTTCCCTCTGCCCAGAGTGCTTCCACCAAATATTCATAGTACACTCATTGCCTCCTTTTAAATCTCTGTTCACATCTTACCTTTTTGCCTCAGTGAAATTCTTCTCAACTGCCCCCTTTAATCCACTGCAACCCTTCACCTTCTCTGTCCTTCTCTGCTTGATGGTCCTCCATAGTCTTGAACTGTCTGGGATATATCATAGTAATTGGTTTGTTTACTTCTGTAGTATCTATCTGCTTGTCTGTTTAGCCCTTGAAGAGTAGAAGCTTCATGAACTGTACCTCACATACAGTTTATACTGAACAAAGTTGTTGAGTGAATGAATGCTACTATGAGGCAGATTCTTTTTTTAAATGTACTTGGTACAGGGTCTCTCTGTACAGCTCAGACTCATAGTGATCCTCCTGTTATCAGTAAGGAGGCAGATTCCAAGGCATGGGCTAACCAGGCTCTTCTTTTGCAAATCTGGGCCACAACCAACTTGGGTTTTTTAGAATGAAGATGTTTGCCACCAGGAAGAGGCAGAAGTAATTGTCAGGGATAAAAGGCCAGAAGCTAAGGAGATCTGGCTAGGGTAATTAGATTTCAACCCTGTGTCTATACACCAGGCCACTTTGGTATTTGAGAAGGTAGAGTGGCATTCTAAGGAAGAGAGAAACTGGTCAGACCAAGGCATCTGATTCCATTGGTGACAAGAGGATAAACAGAAAAGACTGCTCTGAGGAATCTAGACCCTAACGTTTGATAAACATCCAACTTTCTGAAGAACTTTTGAAAATTTTACTTTTCTAAGCTGTGGTTAAGGCAAAAGCCAAGGCATTTTCTGGCACTATAAATAATGAGTGATGTAACAGTTCTAAGCTCACACATTGTTGACTGTTTGCCCCACTGGACTGCAAGTGAACCGACTGACTCAACTCATAGAACGTTCTCCACAATGTTATGAGGTAGGCACTGCTCCTGTCCCCATCTCATAGATGAGGGAATTGAAACACAGAGATGTTAAGCAATTTGCCTGAACTCATTTGGCAGAGGTGAGATTCATACCCAGACAGCCTGATTTAGGGCAGTAACTAATGGTTTGACAGTAACCATTCCTACACGCAGCTCTTCTGGGGGCAATGCAAAATATTCTAGTAGACTTGGTGCTCCCTCTCTCCTCCCCAGAGGAAGTCCAGCTGGCATTTATCTTATATCTTCCTCCCAGAGTCACTGTGAATACGAACAGCTTAATGACTTGGTGAGAACTGTGGTACTACCACTACACTGTGGAGCCTGCCTGGTCCAAGATCCTAATGAAAGGTCGATGATGATAATGATGACTTTTAATTCACATTTAGTACATGGTAATTATGAGATAAGGAGTATATGGTAGAGAGTATAGATGCTCTCCAGACCCTCTGGAATTATTTTAAGATTTC
>PVJA010055977.1:0-10969 GCA_004027025.1 Myocastor coypus
TGGAAACTCAGGCTCAGAAAATAGCAGCAGAGTCAAGATGAATGGATCTATACCTGGATCTACACTCAGCTGGACTTCCTCCAGGTTGTACACTTCAAGGTAGTTAATTAATTGATGAATGAATCCAATACATCACTGACGAGCTGTGACCCGGGCAGAGCTCTCAGCCATCGATAAGACAGACCAGGCGCCTTGTTGTGGGCCACTCCGTGGCCAGGTTTCAGGCTGCTCAGCCTGTCCACACGGCGCTCTGGGTTCAGGCACAAGTGGGCCCAACTGCCTGTTTCCATGGCTGTTGGCTGCCCCTGAGCTGTGCAGTCACGGGGACCCCGACGAGGAAGTGTGGGAGCTGTTGGCAATTTCACAGAGCTGCGGCTTGGCTGGCCCACAGCACTGGCCATTTCACCACCTCTTATCAGCCTAGGGACAGTTGGCGGGCTCTTGGGTCAGTCCCTGGTGCCCACCGCTCCTCCCAACCCCAGGTCCCTGAGTGGCTTGGGGATGCAGGCTTCCCAGAGCCCAAGGGGGCGGGTCCTCTCATCCACCCTGCCTCGTCTGCGGTGAGCTGTTCAAGCTTGTCCCTTGCGATGCTTTTCTGTACCACTTCCTCCTTGTAGTTTGGGGTTTTGCAAGGGGAACAGTGCCATGCAGAACACTTAATGACGAGGTTATCTTACAACGAATCACCCAAAGAATCATGTTGAAAGAGTACAGGAAATCTGTCCACACACTAATGTCCTGCATGAGTCCAGCATGCAGGACTCGAGCTCGTGACAAGGCCTCCACAAGTCCAGCTGGGGACCTGGAGCCCACAACCGTGTCTCACACAGGCCCGCTTCACGGATCTGCTCTGGGAAGGCCCAAAGGTCAGCGGTGGAAGCTAGGAAGTCTGCGCCAGCGGGCCGAGGACCTGTGCTAGCCGGCTGAGGGATCTGCACCGGAGCCCAGAAGTGATGCTCAAGGTAAGCACCAGAGTTTCCCTGGAAAGCGCCACAGCCATCCTCAGCAACAGTGAGACCCTGAGCTCCTCCAAGGGTGAAGAGAGCTGAGTTCCCATCAGGAGAGCCAACAGGTTTCTCCAGGAGCCTGAGCTGTGTGCCATCTTCACCTCCAAAGCCAGGAAGTGATGCTCAAGATGAGGACTAGAGCTCCCCCCAAAATGAACCGCAGCCATCCTCAGTGACAACAAGGTCTCAAGCTCTTCCTCTGACGAGGACAGCCGAGTTCACCAGGAAAGCCAGCATGACAAAGTCCTCCAGCAGAATAGCCCAGGAGAGCCGGCAGCGCCCACAGCTTCTACCAGCTCCCTACAGCCCCTTCGTCCTGTGCCGCGGGCACAGCCCTCGGGAGGGGGTCTCTCCCACACCCAGCACCACACTAGTTCAGTTCAGTGGGGCGGAACAGGCTGAGCACCACTGGTCAATCCACCATCCTCCCCCAACTGGCAGTGCCTTGTGTTTCAAACCTTATTAAGTTGATTGTCTAAAGTATCTGCTTACAGGGCCTGGCAGGATGGCTCAGTGGTCTAAAGCACCTGCTTAGGAAAGCTTAGGCAGCTGCAGGGACCAGGGTTCAATCCCCGACACCACATGCTGTGCGAGCCCTGCCCTCAGGGTAGGCTGAGCCGGCCATAAAAATAAATAAAAACAAACAAACAAAAGTTCTGAAACAAGAAAGAAAAACTCTGAGGTTAAAAAAAAAAAATAAAGTATCTGCTTACAAAGAGGATGGGCAGATAAAGGATTTCAGCTGACTTTTGGTAGAAACCATTGTCCATTGAAACATATTCTTTCTTCTCAGAAAAACTCTTCACTGAGAGATGGAAGTTTCACTTGTTTTACGCTGTAAGAAAGCTAAGTATGCGGGGCAGGGTAGCCCACGCGTACTATGTGAGCACTCAGGAGGCTGAGGTGGGAGGATCTTTGTGAGTTTACCCAGGGAGTTAGGCCAGCCTGACCCATGTTGTGAGACCTTGTCTCAAAAAAACAAAACAGGGGCCCGGCGGGATGGCTCAGTGGTCTAAAGTGCCTGCTTGGGAAAGCTTGGGCAAGCTTGTGCAGCTTCAGGGACCGCGGTTCGATCCCCAGCACCACATGCTGTGCCAGCCCTGCCCTCAGGGCAGGCTGAGCCGGCCATAAAAATGAGTGAATAAACAAATAAAATAAATAAAATAAAAAATTAAAAACAAAACAAAACGAAAAGCTAGACACAAATTTCTGATGTGTTCTACTGCTGGTGAATTTATGTCATTAGAGGCCAGCTCTTGGGCAAGGTAAGCGGTGCTGGGCACACCTGGCCAATCGGTGTGTACCTCTTGGCCAGGGAGGTAGCTCAGCAGTGTAAAGGCCCGCCTGGCACCGGCAAGGTCCTGAGCTGAGTCCCTGGCACACACACAAAAGCAAAAACAACAAAAAGCCCACCAAAACCAAAAGCCCTGTCTTTTTCTGTATACACTCCTTGAACCATGCTGCTACTGAGCTCTGCCTCTCCCTGCCCAGGGCAGCGCACACCCAAGTCTACGGCATGGGGCCAGCGCTTGTCCCCGCCATGTGACAGTCTGCAGGACACGGTGGGCCTCGTCTACCGGGATGTTGCTGCTGTCCGGGATGTTCTCAGCTCTGCAGTCCACAGTGTGCAGCTTTGGAAGGGTTTCTTCTAGGATTAGCCATGCTTCTGCGGTCGCAGCAAAGCTGTCTGGGAAAGGAGCAAGATCCGAGGAAGTGAGGAGGAGGCAAACGGCGTTATTGACAGCGCTGGTCCTGGCCGGGCTAACTCCCGACAAAGCCGGGCCGCGCTTGGCGGTGGCCAGCACTTGCATGACATGCACACACAGGAGGTACGAGGGAGGCACACAGGCGGGACGGGATGCTGTCAGCTGTTCTGATTCCCTCCCGGGGTGAGGTCTCTGGCTACAGGGCCAGGTTAGCAACCAGCAGCTGCAATGGGGCCGTGGACTCCTGGTGACAGGGGTCAAGGAAGCAACTGCAGAGCCATGAAGCAGCTACAGAGCCAGGCGGCTTCAAAGAGAACAAGGCTTTATTTGTTTTTTTTTTTTTTTTTAATTAAAAAAAAGGACTAGGGTGATAACTCAGTAGAATAAGCACTTGCCCGGCAAGCACAAAGGCCTGAGTTCAATCCTCAGTTTGGCAAAAATAAATAAATAAATATAAAAATAAATAAAAATCTTTTATTGATTCATTTGGTACAGGGTCCTGCTACACAGCTGGGACGCATAGTGATCCTCCTGTTTTCAGCCTCCCCAGCACTGAGATTACAGGCGTGCGCCACCATGCCCAGTCTCTGTGGCTGGCTCAATGCCCTGGGGACTGGCCTGGTGTGGCTTATGGTGCCAGGGGTCAAACATGGGTCCTTCCACTTGCCAGGCAGGCACTTAGACTGCTGAGCTACCTCTCCAGCCCTGAGAAGAAGCTTTTCAAAAGAACAGTTTCTTTTTTTTTTTTTGTCTTTTTTGAGACAGGGTCTCGTTATGCAGTTGAGGCTGGCCTTGAGCTCACTTTTGTAGCCCAGGCTGGTCTCGAACTCGCACCGATCCTCCTGCCTCAGCCTCCCAAGTGCTGGGATTACAGGCGTTTTCTCGAGGACGGTTTTTCCTTTCACTGTTAGACGATCCCAACTCCAGAGGGCGAAGCTGGCCGGTGTCCACTTGAAGCCGCAATAGATGCTTGCTTGTCCGCCTGTCCCCAAGTCAGCATCCCCGTGACATCTCGGTGTGAACGTGTTTCCACCTGTGACACCTACAGGTCCCCCTTTCTATCTGCAAAAGATCTGCCCCACCCCGCCAGCCTCCCGCCTCCCAATGCGTCTTTTTCCTTTGTTGTTTAATTGCCTTAGGCTTGGGGAGCTCGCAGCAGAGATGCCCTGTGATATCAACCTTCCTGTGCCCATCTTCCTGTGGCCAAGCAGTGCCCCACGGTGTAGCAACGCCACCTCCGGCAAGGAGCTGCACTCTCTTCTCGGAGCCGTTCAGACCCGCAGCCCGCAGGCCAAGGCAGCCAAGGGCCGGCTCTGGCGCAGGTGTGATGGGACAGAGCGGTTGTTAGGGAGCAGCTGGTGGGGAGGTGAAGAAAGGGCTCTTATCAGCCACTTCCTCCCAGCATCTCCATAAAAAGGAGCTGCTCAGGCACTTGGCAGGGGGTCCCCAGGCCTGGGAGACGTGCACGAGGAAGGAGCTGAGTGCTCTCTGCTTTGTGGTGCAGCTGGCTCTGATGACCACGAGGGTCAGTCTCGGGTTCCTGGTGGGACGAGGGCGGGACGAGGGCAGGACGACGGCTTTCTGGCTGCCTGGGCCTACAGCACTGGTGTCCTGGTCCTCTTTGCATGGTTCTCCTGAGGGTTGCTAAGTGGCCACATTGGCTTGAACTTGTGATCCTCCTGACTCAGCCTCCCAGAGGGCTGGGATCACTGACGTTTATTCTTTTTTTTTTTTTTGGCTTTTTGAGACAGGGTCTCACTGTGCCGTTCAGGCTGGCTTTGAGCTCACTTTTGTAGCCCAGGCTGGTCTCGAACTCGCAGCGATCCTCCTGCCTCAGCCTCCCAAGTGCTGGGATTACAGGCGTGAGCCACCACGCCCGGCTATTGACGTTTATTCTTGATTTGCCCTTGGTTTCTACCCAACCAAAACGTTCCCTGATGGCCTGGCTCTGTGTGTGTGTGTGTGTGTGTGTGTGTGTGTGTGTGTGTGTGTGTGTGTGACACATTTTCTCTCTTGCAGAACAAGGCCAACATGAGACTCCTGCTCCTTCTGGCTCTCCTGGTGGGGGCAGTATCTGCCAAGGATCTCAGTAAGTCTTGGCCTCAGGGTCCCTGCACCTTCCTTCCTGTAGCAGGGGGTCGGATCCAGGCAACCACGGCCCAGGTGGAGACTGGAGCTGTCCGTGGTCCTGAAGTAGCGGTGTGTGCGTGAGGGGGGGCACTAGACACTTTTCTTTCTCCTTCCAGGGACTGAAGCGTCCAGCTTGGAGAGCCCCCCAGGAGCAGAGAGCTTGGCCCAGGACGGGGAGATGGCAGAAACGGTCTCTGGGGAGGCCGCTGTTGGGGCGCTGATGCCGCTGCTGGAGGGGGATGAGGTGGAGGAGGAGGAGGCGGAAGGGGACTCTGGAAGTGAAGACAGCCTCAAGGAGGAAGAGGAGGAGGAGGAGGAGGAGCCCAGCTCAGAGCTGGATGTGGGCCACGTGGACATCCAGTGTCCTAAGGAAGAGGACACAGTGAAACTCGAGAGCAGCCCTGGATGCAAAACCTGCCCCCGCTACGTTGTGCTGAGTACCCCCAGGAGATTTAATGAAGCTCAGGTGAGCGGTGTGTCCTGGTGCCCTGTCTTGTCACCGTCCCCCCTGAGGGCTCGGGCTCTCTGCAGTAGCCAGGCCCAGGGGAGGTAGCTGCGTTCCCGTCGTCCTGGAGATGGGGACGGGAGCGAGGACAGGAGAGTGGGCCCAGGAGCCCCTGCTGTGACGCTGCGCTCTGCCTGTTCCTCCTGCCCCACAGCTGGTGTGCCGGAGATGCTACCGTGGTAACCTCGCATCCATCCATAGCTTCGCCTATAACTACCGGCTTCAGTGCATCTCCAGGACTATCAACGCGGGCCAGATCTGGATCGGAGGCCAGCTCGTGGGCAGGGTAAGAGGGCGCTGGGCACATCTGGCCAGCGCTGCGTCCCTTGTGGCGAGGTGTCCTGCACACAGCAGCAGCAGCAGTAGTAGCAGCAGCAGGGACCCTGCTGGCCCGTCTGCTCTTTGCAGCCCCTCTGCAGCTGACCCCTTCCTCTCTGCCTCCCCTAGGGCCGCTGCAAACGCTTCCTCTGGGTGGACAGGAGTGCTTGGAATTTTGCGTACTGGGCTCGTAGGCAGCCCTGGGGCGGCCGTGGCCGTGGCAGATGTGTGACCCTGTGTACCCAAGGTGAGATGGGCTGGGTGGGGCAGCTGGGGGTGCCTATGGGGAGTGGCAGGACGGGAGACTGCTCCCCATGGAGGCCACCCCGAATCTCTCTGTCACCTTTGGGAGGCCACGGCTCCCGTGCACTATCTGTGCAGGTGGTCACTGGCGCCGCTCCCCCTGCTGCAAGAGACGTCCCTTCGCCTGTGCCTACTGATGGAGTCTCAGCCAGAGCTTCCGTCCGGCTCTCCCGCCACAGCTGTCCCCCATCCCCCTACCCAAAGCCCTCCCTCCACCGCCCTGAAATAAAATCACTTCCCAGAATGGACCCTCTGTCATGTGCTCATTGCTCCTGGCCAGCTCCCAGCCCAGGACAGCCTGCCTCCTCTCCAGCCCGGCTCCACACCTTCCCCCAGGGAGCAGGGGGCTGGGGCAGGCATGGGAGGACCCTGGAGCCTTCTGGGGATCACACAGTGGGCTCAGGAGGGAGGCTCCTGCCCTGCAGCCCTGGCCCTGGGCAGCTGTGTCATAGAATCACCAGGAACCCACACGCATCCCCAGGCCATGTAGGGCTTCAGGCAATGCCCAGGGGCCCACGTCGGACCGTCTCAGGGTCTCTGTCCAATCACTACCTCCCTGCGGCACTGTGCTTGGGTCAATGTATGAGGAAATGAGGAGGCCCCTGGGGACGCCATATACATGCGCAAAGCACAGGAGGGGGCGTCCATGCCCAGCGCCCCTCAAATGGCAAGGGCCTGTGGTGTCCCAGACACCACCTCTCAGCCACCCCAGATGGCCAGCCCATCACACTCAGGATGAGGGTCAGGGAACGTGTTGCAGCCCTGAGAGACAGTTTCACAGAGAGCAGCAGCAGCAGACTTCAGGGCCAGGTCCTGCTGCTCGATGTCCACTTCCTGTAAGTGTACTGCATAGCCAGTCTGCAGTTCCCCGGCCAGGAAGCTCACTGTCCGCCCACAGAAAGTTTCAAAGCCAAGACCCTGGTGCAAGCAGAGCGGCCTCACATCCACACGGGCTGTGCGCTGTGCGTCTGCACACATCCTTCCTCTCCCAGACGCTCCTAGGCTCTGGGACCCCGCCCCCGCCGTCGGCCATCTCGGTTGGGCCCCTGGATCCCCCCCACAGGGCAGAGCCTGGGGTTAATGCCCCGGCAGTCAGCACCCGCTGCTTCCTTGTTGGTGAGCACCCTGGCTCTGGCTCGGCTTCCCTCCAGGTTGCACTCTCCGGCTCGAGCCTGTCTCACCAGAGGCAGACGTTGCCGTCGTCTCTGTCGGCAGCCGAGATGCGGCTTGGGATCACGCAGATGCCAGCGCATGTCCCAAGGCTGGCAACACCGACCCTTGCAGGAGGCGGGGCATAAGCTCCACGGCCTTAACCTCAGGCAGCGGATGGAAGCCCTGGGAGCTCTGGCAGTGCCTGTGTTGCTCGCAGTTACCACGTGTGACTGCCTTAAACAAGCACTGGGGTGCACACACGGGGCCTGCGGCCACTGGTTCCCAGGTATGCGGACCTGCATGGGCTCTGTAATGGCTCTGCGCTTAGTAGGTCAACATGGAGGCAGGACTTGGCAACGTCCGATCTTTCATGGGATGGAGTGTGGAATGCAGAGAGGGAGGAGCCCTGGGGGGGACCAGCTCCTGGGCTGAGGTGGCCTCAGTCCAACCAGGGTGACGCGGTCTGCAACAGCATCACTGCTGTCATTCGGTTGCCTTTGTCTAAGGTCAACAGGAAGGGCCAGAGTGCAAGGGTGGGCAGGCGGGAGGCCCTGGAGAGCCTGGCGGAAGGCAGCCAAGGGCCTGGTGGGAGGCAGGGGGACGGCCTCATGCTGTACTCGGAGTAGCTGTGACCTCGGTCACCTGTTGGAAGCCTCTGAGATGCCAGCTCCTCCTTGGTGACCAGAAACGGTGCCACCACACTCTTGCTGTGGGATGAGCAGGCTCATGGGAAAGCCAGGGACACCGGCCATCCTCTTACTAAGCAAAATGGTGCTGGCTTGTTTTGGCAAGAGCAGGGACCGGGGTTTGATCCCTGGTCCTGCATACCACGCGGTGTGCTGAGCTGGTGAACGAGTCTGGGTGTGGTGGCACACGCCTGTAAACCCAGCCCTGGGGAGGCTGAAAACAGGAGGATCCCTATGAGTCTGAGCTGCATGGTGAGACCCTGTGCCAAATATACAAAAATAAAACAAACAAACAGAAACAACAAAAAACCCCAGGGATGGCTGAGGCTGCCACATGGAAGAGGGCAGTTGGGGTTCTCTGCTCTTCTCCACCCTCAACTGGAAGGCCCCCAGCCTGGGATCTGGCGGGCAGGGCTTGGGGCCCTGGGCTTGGCCAATCCTTCCATCAGGTTGATAAGCGGAGGTCTGGGTCCGTTGGCCCCAGGAGATAACGGCGGGTCTGTTACTCTGCAATCAGCCCAGAGGTGGCCTCAGAGCCACTTCTGCAGGGCACGAGATGGAGCCAGGCTGCCCACCTTTGGGTTCCCTGGCCCTGGCAACCCTCCCCACCCCAGGTCTAGGCAGACAGACCTGGCCCAGTCAGGCTGTGGCCACAGTGAGTGTGACTGAAATTTGGGTAAAGATTTGACCTCACCTTTTGTCACTGGTGCTTTGGATTAGTGCTTTCCTCCCCCCCCCCCCCCCCTTTTTTTTTTTTTTTTGTCTTTTTGAGGCAGGGTCTCACTATGAAGTTCAGACTGGTCTTGAGCTCACTTTTGTAGCCCAGACTGGTCTTGAACTCGCACTGATCCTCCTGCCTCAGCCTCCCGAGTGCTGGAATCACAGGTGTGCACCACCACACCTGGCTAGTGTTGATTTTAAACAAAGATTGCATAGAGATACGGCAGGTCCTGCACGCTGAGCTTCTTAGGGCACCTCTAAGCTTCTCGTCTGCCTCAGTCACTAGCTTTTCATCCTGACTCTGGTGGTGACCAAGGTGGCAGCAGACCGGGGTGAGGGTGGGGAGAGGGGGCTCCACAGGAGTCTGGGGGCTCTGCGTGGGGCTTCTCGCTCCAGCCGCTGCCTCTGCACAGCCCTGGGGTGGGCACAGGAATGCTCTAGATCTGCATCCCAGGTGTTCTGAGGCCATTAGGCAGTGTACGGAGACATGGCTGAGGGTCCCCCAGGAGGAGGGCCTGCCAGTGTCTATCAGGGGGAGATGGAGGGGTCGCTTCCCCCAAGGAGCACTGGGCCCCAAACTTGAATAGGCAAAGGTTCGAAATCTTGGTCTAGGGCCAGCAAGATGGTTCCATGGTCTAAAGCACCTGCCTAGGACAGTTCAGGCAAGCGCTGGGACCACTGCTCGATCCCTGGTGCCACATGCTGTGCCACCCCACCCCAGGGGGGGTTGAGCCGGCCATAACACAGATAAATAAATGAGATTTTAAAAAATTTTTATTACTATTTTTTTCTTGTTTCAGAACTTTGTTTTTATGGCCGGCTCAGCCTGCCCTGAGGGCAGGGCTGGCTCAGCTTGTGGTGCTGGGGATCGAGCTGCAGTCCCTGCAGCTGCCGAAGCTTTCCTAAGCAGGCGCTTTAGACCACTGAGCCATCCTGCTGGGCCCCAAATAAATGAGATTTAAGAAAAGTAAAATAAAATATTTTAAAGAAAGAAAGAAATCTTGGTCTAGGTCCACAGAACAGAAGCAGCAGAGGCTCTGACGTATCAGAATAGGAGGGGGTGAGAAAAAGGAACAGAGGAAGAAAAAGGAGGAGGAGGGAGAGTAGCAAAAGAAGGGAGAGAAGAAAGAGTTTTGGAGGGCTGGGGAGATAGCTCGGTGGCTTCAGCACCTGCCTGGCACGTGCAAGGTCTGAGTTTGATTCCTGGCAGGGGGGAGGGGGAGGAAGAAAGAAAGAGTTTTGGACCCAAAAGACTTGGACGTCGCCATTCCCTGGCTTCCCATGTGGCCTTGGAAAGCCAGCGTCCTCCCCTGGGTGCCATCACCACACCTGTGGGCAGCGGTGGCCAGGTGCCCCTCTCCTGCTGAGGGTGCGGAGGAGGCCACCAGATCTCCAGCTGGTGGCAGCAAACAAGGTACGCAAAGCGTCTGTATAAATAAGAGCTGGGGATCGAGTAACCCTTGTCCTCCTTCCCCTCGTGGGGACACTGACCCCAGAGGCTGCTCCCAAGCTCAGGGCACTGCTCAGAGCTGAGGCGTAAGAGAAACCTGCCCTGAGGGCCTTCAGCACCCGCAGCCTGTGTGGCTTCCATTTAGGGAAGCAGGGTGGGGCAAACTTGATCAGCTTACCACACCCCCTGGCCTGGGGCAATCTCCCCAGCCCTCCTAACTTCCCCAAAGCCCAGTATAAGAGCTGCGTGAGAGGCGCAGGAGCCAGGCAGGGCACATGCAGAGGTCCCCAGCTCTCAGGAGGTGAGCAGTCCCCTGGCATCTGTGACAGGGCAGGGCCTGGTGGATGAGGGAGCCATGGAGATGCCCAGACACCTGGGTCCCCACTGTCTGCTGTGCTCCTCCCTGCCTCCCCTCTGCAGTGTGGAGTGGGCAGGGAACAAAGCACACCTGTCCCCCCGGGCCTGCTGTTGGGGCTGACGCCACTTCAGGGAGGACAGAAGATTCTGGGAAAGGGATTGTGTTCCTGTCACCCCGCCTGTCTCTCTTCAGAATCCTGCTCCACTGACAAACCAAAGAAAAGCTGAATCTATAGCGTGCGCCAGGGGCTGCTGCAGACGCCGGCCGCCCAGGAGCACGGAGCCCCGGGTGCCACTCAGGGCTGAGCAGACATGAGCCGCCTTCCTTGCCCAGCCCTGGCCCTGCTCCTGCTCCTGCTTGGGGTGATTTCCGCTCTCCACCTGGGTACGCTCCTCCTGGGCCCTCCAGCTTTTTGCTCTCTTGCTTTTCTGCGTGTCCCCTTTGTATTATGTTCTCCTGGGGTCAGGGCCACCATCCCTGCCCCACGGACCCTGTCCCTCTCTGGTAAACTTCCTTGGGTCCAGACTGCAAGGTGAAGGCTGGTGGCTGTTGGCCCCCAGACGCGTGCCTGTGGTCCTCTTGGCCCCTGGTCTTCACACTCCCCCCCTGTAGCCCCGGAAAGCTGGAGCTGTCC
>PVJA010055978.1:0-10957 GCA_004027025.1 Myocastor coypus
AGAGACCCCAGGAAGAATTTTCTCCCACCAGGGTGCTGGGAGCAGGCCAGGCATTCAGAAGCCAGTGGGATCTGGGCCGCCAGCACGCAAAGCCTTCACCTTGCAGCCAGCCCGGCCTGGTGGAAGGTGTGGAACGTGGTGCCTTCTCGGGGTCCCTTCCCCCAGCCTCAGAGGCACCAGTGACTGGCAGCTCCCCTCAACAGCCACAGATTTGCTGACAACTGGACAGGATGTAGGTGGTCCTTTCCCACCCCGCACCCCACCCTCCAAGGCTGGCTGGTCCCCCTGGATATGTTGGATGACAACCAGGTACGAATAACATGACTGAGGCACAAGGACATTGGAGTTGGTAAACTGTCCACCCAGGGCAGGGGGCAAAGTCCCCGGGGAGTCACCAACAGGTGGAGAGAGGGAGGAGGGTGGCTGGCGGAGCTATCCAGAGCCTGGGCAGGGAGACTGAGCAGTCGGAGGGGAAGGAGAGGGAAGGCCAAAGAGGAAAATTCACGCCCCAAGGAAGAAGAGAGCTGGACAAATTTGCCCGGGTCCAGTGTGGCCTCAGCAAGTGAGCCAGGCAGGGCCAACGGGGCAGGTAGTCAGCCGGGCAGCCTCGGTCGGACAGGGGCAGTTTGCAGCATGGTCAGAGGTTTATCTGAGTCTCCAGCTGCCTGAGGCCCTCACTGCCGGAGAAGGGGGGCTTGGATGGTGTCCAGGAGGGCTGTTGACCTGAGGGGCCAGAGGTCCTCGTCCAGGCCCACCAAGGCCAAGCCACCTGTCTGTCCCCTGGGCCCAATCAGAGACTGGGAGTGCAGAGCTGCCAACTCATTACTCAAAGGACCCAAGCTGTTGACCCGCAACTAATCACTAATGGCCTGCATATTTTGCATATCATTTGCATTCTCCGAGGGTCCTGCAACCACTCTCCAGAGCCCCTGTCTCCCAGGGCTCCATTTCACATCTCCCTGTCTCCCACCTCCTCCAGATCCAGCCCCACAGCCCCTCCCAGTTCCCCACCCCGCCCTCTCAGCAGATAGGCAGGTCGCAGGTGGAGGTATTCCAGAACCCCAAACCCCATCATTTGCGATTTGAGGGTGCAGCAGGGGAGCTGGGAAAGGAGTGGCTGAGATCTGTCTGGTGATTAATCCTCCTGCTAATGGAGGCTTCGCTGCCACCGGGGCTTTTACAGAAACTCAGGGAAGCCCTTTAGTGCGTCTCCGAGGTCCTTAGCGGGCTCATTAGCAGCCTTCCACCTCGCAGTTAGTGGCCCCTCCTCGGAATGGCTGTGGAGGGGAGGAAAGCTGCGTGGGATCTCCAAGGCCCAAGTCCATGAGCTTCTAGAACCCCTGCAGCCTGTGGAGCTCCACTCCCTGCACACCGCCCAGAACTCTGAAGTGAAACTCTGCCCGCCTCTCTCACCGCCATCTGGGCCTCCCCAGGGAAGCAAGCTCAAGTGCAGCCGGCTGTCCAGCTTTCCAGCCTCAGGCTTCTGCTGCCTCCACGGCACGAGAAAGGCAGCCCTAAGAGCTTCCGGTTGGCCACCAACCCAATTAGAACCCAACTCAGACCAGAGGCCTAACTAATATGACAATCTCTTAAAGTTCCCCAGCGGCCCAGAATGCTGGGGTACTTTGTGCACTAGGTCAGACCCATCTCACCTATAAACTCTACTGTTTATCCCAGGGCCGTCTAAGACACTGGGAGCCTCTGCAAGGGCAAAACCGTGGGCAGAGGAGCACAGGGGGCAGCAGCCATGCCTTCCAATAAAGGGTACCCAGGGCAGACGGGGCAGAGAAGGCCCTATCGTTTCCATCAGTTCCTGCCCTGAGTTGGACCCTCTGCCATGAATGACAAACTGGGGTGAAAGAGACATGTTTTGCTCTTAGGGCAATTTTTCCTTCAGGCAGTGGATGAAACCCAGGGCCTGGCACATACTCAGCCAGTGCTCTACTGGCCCTGGGGCGAATCTTTTTAAGTTATTCTGGAACTCAGTTTCCCGAGCTGATTAATGGAAGCCTGGTTCTTTTTTTTTTTTTTCTTTTTTTCTTTTTTTCTTTTTGAGGGACTGGGGTTCAAACTCACAACCTTGCACTTGCCCGGCAGGCACTTGTGCCACGGAGCTATCTTCCCAGGCCCTGGAGCCTGGCTCTGATGTTCAAAGACACCCAAAAGGCTGCAGGGATTGATTCTCCGAGAGTAGTCACGGACAGTGGTATTTCCACGGTAAAAATCCTCGGCACAGCACCTGCCCTGTGAGGGCTCAGTGAAAGGTCAGTGGCGCAACGCTATTATTATTCTGTTGGGGTGGCTGCTGTTGAAATGACTTTCTGACCTCTGCGTCTTGGGTTGCGAATTATATACAGCACTCTCCTTTCTCAGCTCCCCACCAATTATAGGACAGCGGAAGTGGTGTTCATTGTGCATTGTGCCAGAAACTGTGTTGGGCATTTTGGTTTTATTGATTTATTTATTATTTAAAGAGGAAAGAGGCCAGGGAGATAGCTCTGTGGCACAAGTGCCTGCCTGGCAAGGTCATGAATGAATTTGAACCTCAGTCCCGCCAAAAAAAAAAAAAAAAAAAAAAAAAGAGGAAAATAATAATAAAAACAACAACACAGAATTTCAGGGCACGCTGATAGGAGATTAACAAAGGTTAATATTTTGTATATTGTTATTGCGGAAATACTTGCTTGGGTGGGCATTTTGTATATATTATCTCATTTAATTCTCATGACTGATTATCCAACACAATCCTTATCATCTTCCCCCTTTTTCCCAATTTAGAGGCAAGGAAACTGGGGCTCTGAGGCATTAGGTAACTTGTCCAAGTTCACACTGCCCTTAAATGTGAAGAGTGCCGTGTGGTACAGTGGTATTCATGGAAGTTTACTCATGATAATCTGAGCTGAACAGAGCCCAGGTTCCTAACCTTAGAAGAATGGGGCTGGGCAGAGCTTGGCAGGTCTACGTGCCTGCCTGGCGAACTACAAGGACCGGGTTTGATCCCCGGTACTGTATACCATGCTGGCCACCAAAACCAGGCATGGTGACTCATGCCTGTAATCCCAGTGCCAGGAAGACTCAGACAGGAGGATCATTATAAGTCTGAGCTGCGTAGTGAGACCCTGTACCAAATAAACAAATAAATAATAATAATAATAATAAAGGATAGTTTAACGAAATGGCGTATATAACTCATAAAACAGCCTCCCAGATGAACAAAAACTGAGTTACTGCTATGGAACTATAGCTCCCACCATATGGACACTGGGCATGACAGTGACCAGCAGCAGCCAGGCTCCCAGCGCTGTCTGACTACATGAAGTTTGTTAATGGGTAAAACCTGCTGGGGCGAGGGCTGGCAGAGCTCTCACAAAGAGGCCAGGCGGGGTGGGCCTGGACTGGGGTTGAAGGGGCTCTGACGGTGCCTGAAGTGTTTCCCACTTTGCTCTAAGTGGTAAGTGGGCACAGGGGTGGGTGTGTACACATGTAAAAACTCACCCCTTGCACCCTCAAGATGTAGGGCCAAGCCGGGCGTGGTGGCTCACGCCTGTAATCCCAGCACTCGGGAGGCTGAGGCAGGAGGATCAGTGCGAGTTCGAGACCAGCCTGGGCTACAAAAGTGAGCTCAAGGTTAGCCTGAACTGCATAGCGAGACCCTGTCTCAAAAAGACAAAAAAAAAAAAAAAAAAAAAAAAGATGTAGGGCCAAGCGAACTCCAGCTTTGCATCCTGGCAGGAAGTGGGGACGGCAGACAGACCCCGTCCACTCCCCTTTCTTCAGAGGGAGAGGTCCTGAGGTTTTTTTGCTCTGTTTTGTCTTAGGCCAGGGTGGCCCCTGAGGGCAGGGCTGGCACAGCATGAACGGTGGTCCCCTGCAGCTGCCTAAGTTTGCCCAAGCAGGCGCTTTAGACTGCTGAGCTATCTCAGGGGCCCTGGTCCTGAGTCTTTGCGTAGAGTGTGCGGCTTCTGCTTCCGGTCACTAGTCTGGCACCTGCTGCTTGGTCTGCATCCTGTACCCCAGCTCTCCCCTGGCAGAAGGTGCGAGCCAAGCTTGTGCCCTACTTGCGGTAAGGAAGGAAACGGGAGACAAGAAGTGAGAGAAAAGAAGAAGGAAGGGTGGGGGAGAGAAAGAGAGGCTGGCAAGGGGGTGGGGGCGGGGACATTTCCATGAAGCCTCCCGCAGCGGTAGTGACTCAGGTGGGGTCAGTTTTATGAGAGCTTTTAGGAACCCCAGGGAGGACACATGGGGCTGGCAGGCTCCTGGGAGCCTGAGGGAGCAGATTCATTTCTGTGCATTTTGATTGATCATGAAGAGCTTTCGCTCTGAGAGCTCAATGATATGCCAGTGCATGTCCCCGATGGGGACGACCGGGGGCTGGCTCCCTGGCAGAGCCCCGGCACCCAGACTCCTGCTGGCTTGTGCATGGGGGCACAGCTGCCCCCACGCATGTGGGGAGTGGAGCCACTGCCCACCCAAGACCAGGTCCCGTTGCACCCTGGGCACTTGTCTTCTCCAAAGGCCGGCCTCTGTCCCTGTGTCTCCATCTCCGTTTCCCTTTGCTCCTGCTCCTGCCCCTCCTTCCCCCTATTCCCAGGCTCAAGCTTCCTCTCCAGCCCAATATAAATAATAGAAATTAATTTGTCAGCCAGTACACGTGGCCCAGCCGGTGCAGCGGCAGGCTGAGGAGGAAAAGCTGGTTGAAATAATTATTCTTGACTTAAGAAACCATTCTTTTCATTCCGTGTGTCCATGTGTGTGTGTATGTGTGTGTGTGTGTGTGTGTGGTGGTGCTGGGAATTGAACCTAGGGCTTTATGCATGCAAGGCAGGAGCCACATCCCCAGCCCCCATTCTTCCTTATATTCCTCAAGCCTAATGGAGTGGGAGCCAGGCTGATGGCCCTGGCTGGCTTGGGGAGGACAAGTGGCTGCTGTCCTGATCCGTCTGTGGCAAAAAGACCTCCCAGCCCCGCTCTCCATTTAAAAGGCAAATGAAGCAGTGAAAGGCCCTCTCTGGAGTGATGCAGGCACGGGTACATCCGGAAAGAAGATTTGTCACTGGAAACACTCCCTCGAGTGCCTGAACGACCAGGTCAGGAGGAGGCAGGAGTGGGGAGGCAGCCACACAGCCCAGACAGGGAGAGAACCCGCCATCTCTCCCCAGGGCCTCTGGAGGCCAAGGGCACTGTGCTGGGCCCCCAACTCCTGAGCACCACGGAGTCCTTACCCCACGGGAGGAGTCAAATCGGCCATGGAGTCCCATTTTACCTAGTAGAAAACTGAGCACACGAGAGGCACGTGCAAGGTCGAAGAGCAGCATCGCCAAGGGCGGGAGGGGGCGTGCTAACCCAAGCCTTCTCCCTCTAGCAACAGGGTTCTGGAGAAGAGAGTGCGTGGGCGGACTGTGCGGGCGGTTATCCTGGCAGGAAACGTGGGACATGCTTAAAGGGCGGGAGACCATGTACAGAGGCGTGGACAGCTGTACAGAAACCAGTGAAAAAAAATGTAGGCTAGGGTCTGGGGAGATAGCTCCGTGGCACAAGTGCCTGCCTTTCATGCACAAGGTCATGAGTTCAAAACCCCAGTCACACACACACACACACACACACACACACACACACACACACAAAAGATGTGGCCATGCAAGCCTGGTGACCACTGGGGCCAGGAAGGGACAAAAGGAAGAGGTCTGTTACCAGAGTCATATTGTCACTGTAGCTGGGGGCGCTGGTGACCCACTGATGACGGTGAAGGTGGCCACTGCCTACCTGCAGGCTGTAGAGAGCAGAGGTGGCCCAGACACCCTAACTTCTCCCTCCTCCAAACGGACTGAGGAACAAGAGGGCAACCAGCCCTCATGGGCAGTTTAGAAGCAGATTTGGAAGCAAGATCACCTGGACCCCAAAGAGCCCACAAATTTTGAAGGGAAGAAGGGGAAACCTCTAGTCTTGGAGCAGAGCCCTTGACTGATAGGGAATCACTAGTTCCTGTCTCCTGAGGAGCTACCAAGATGGTGTCCTTGTACCCAGACATCAGCTGGGAAGCCAGAGAAACCCCTCACCCAGCAGGCACCCCAGCAGGAGATAGCAAGGGGTTTCCTGGAACAGCCCTGATAGCTGCCTGCAAGGCTAGAGGACGGAGAAGGGGTGATTAGCAGGTGCCAGGCAAGGCTGTACAAGGAGAGCAGCCGGGCCCTGCACAGGGGGTGAGAGGCAGGAAAAGGCCCTGGGAGGCAGGAAGTGTGGGCGTCAGGTACTGGGCAGGAAGCTCCAGTCCTGAGAGGGGGGCTCATTCTGTAATCCTCTCTTCCTGTTGGAGGCCAGGGAGAGTGAGGGGTGGGTCGGGGGTGGGGTCAGGGCTGAACCAGCATGTGCCCAGCTGCCCAGGGAGGCCTGGAGGATGGAGAGCCCAGCTCTCCTCCCTGCTGCTCCTGCGCCCCACATCCCATCCATCTTCCTTCTACACTGCAGCGGCCGCCGGGATCCTTCTGAACACCAGGCTGATCCTGTCAGTCATGCTTGAGTCCTTTTGGCTCCCCACTGCAGGGATCAGGGCTAAAGTCTTTCACAGCTGACAGGGCCAGCCCCACAGCACCCCAGCTCGCCCCATATTGAATCCTTAAGTGCCCAGAACACCTCCTGTCCACCTCTTATTCAAGTGGTTCCCTTGGCTTAAAACTCTCCCTTTCCCATGAGGCCCCCACCTGACTGCCTCCCACCCAGCTGGCTACAGCTGCTACTTTCCAAGTCCTGAGTGGAAACCGTGACACCCACGGGGCCACAGTCATAGCTGCCACCATCTCAGGGAGCCTCTCAACATTCCTCCGGCTTTCTGCCCTCTCCCATGGCAAAAATTTACTTTTATGCCACAAAGGTTACTGTCTGATTCTTTCTTTTTGTCTCCCTTTTCTGCACACCCAGGAGTGCAGGAACTCCACATGGTTGCCCAAGAAAGTGCGGCACACAGTCGGGGTATGGCCAGCTTGGAACGCAGGAGGAAGGCCGGAAGTGCTCTGGTCTGGAGGCACCAGCCAGAGATGCTATGCAGAGTTCAGGACAGCACAGGTCTGTGTAAAATGCAAGGGACCCGAGCATTAAATGACTGAGGGCCTAAAGGGCCCGGTGAGAGAGCATGCTACTGCTTCCTCCTTTTCCTGGGTGTCTGGCCAACAGGTACCCACATTGTGCCAGGTGCCATCCCAGGTCCAGACAGGCACCACCGCAGAGAGCAAGGCAGGGAGGCCTTCCTTAGGTGTGGGGGTTTGGGACCCTGGGTGTGTGGTGGTGATGCTGAGGGCCCTGGGCAAGGCAGAGTCTCTTTCGTGAGGGGCCTCTTGCAGCCACACCACTCCTACTGAGGACAGAACAAAAGGGCTGGGAAGAAGCTCTAGTAGGAAAGATGCAGGTTAGAGAGCAGAAAGGAATTCCTGAGAGGAAAGAGCCCAGCTAATATCTCCGTAATCCATTGCACCGGGACCTCAGGGCTTCCTGGAGGGCAGGGGCTGGGTCTATTGAGCGTCCTCCCACTCTGGGGACAAATTGTGCATTGTTCCCTTTGACCCCAGCCAGCAGCATAAATAGTTTTTAGAGGCTAGATCAAAGTGGAAACCCCCAGTCCCCCTCCCTCCTATCTCTCACCCTAAACTCCCCTGCTTTAAGGATGACTCTGCCAATAAAATAGGAATTACCTTAAAGGAAAACCATATTGTTGGGTCGAAAGGTCCAGCACTTCCAGGATGGCTGGCAGAGGCCGAAGAGTATGCAGAGGGGGACGAAGGAGGTAACACGGATCCAGAAAAGAAGTAAAGCTTCTGGTTTCTGGTCCCCTGGAGTGGGGTAGAAAAATCAATTTCTTTTCTTTCTTTTTTTTTTTTTTTTTTTTGTGGGACCAGGGTTCAAACTCACGACCTTGCACTTGCCCAGCAGGCACTTGTGCCTCGGAGCTATCTCCCCAGCCCCGCTTTTCTTTCTTTCTTTCTTTCTTTTTTTTTTTTTTTTTGTCTTTTTGAGACAGGGTCTTGCTATGACTAATCCTCCTGCCTCAGCCTCTCAAGTGCTGGAATTACCATGTAATCATGGCGGCATGTTGCTACCACACCTGGCTAGAAAAATCAATTTCCATGCCCAGTGGATGCACACATCACCTCTCCAAGTGCAGATGCCCAGCCTGCGATGCCCTGGCATTGCTCACCAGCTGAAATGCAATAAGCCTTGGAGGCTTGAACCAGCAGAGCACCTGCCAGGGCTCTAGACACAGCCTAGTTTTAAAAGAAATATGGCAGATTATTCTTCAGATCTGGGGACCATTTTCTCAGCGTGTGTAGGAAATACCCCACATATAACCCCAAGAGAACCAGCTAAGGTTTGTACAATGAACTCAGGGGAAGAGAAAGGCAGGCAAAGTTTCTTAAAACCTAAGTGGGTGGGGTTGGGGAGATAGCTCTGAGGCACAAGTGCCTGCCTGGCAAGTGCGAGGTTGTGAGTTCAAACCCTGGTCCAGAAAAAATAAAAAGACCACCTAAGTAGCTATCTCTAGCGCAGATTTTCTATATGAAACACATTCTACTGTACAGGTGGGGACATGGTGGGGGAGGTTGGACGAGTGAACTCTCCCACCCACCAGCCCTGTGGTCCTGTGCTGTTTAAGTTCTCTGCGCCGCCATTTCCTCCCTAGAAAAATGAGAATAATAATATTTACCTCATAGGGCTGTCAGGAGACTTACCCAGCAGATGTAAATCACCTACATAGCACTTGGCATCTCTAACAATGTTGTTTTTTACTTGTTTGTTTTCCGCTCAAGGTCACGTAGCTGGTGAGCAGAAATATTCAGAAATGGCTCTTGAAGGCAAAGGAAAAAGAAACCATTCTGAGTGCCCAATTAGGGACTGTGGCGCCGCTTTGCATCTTTGTATTTGCAGTGTGGAGTGTATAGGTGCCACTCAGCAAATGCATATTAAATAACTGAATGAAGAATGAACACGCAGATCCAAAGATTCACACCCGAAATTGCTCTGAAGCCTGGCTTGAGACTTGGCCACCCAGTGAGATTTATCAGAATGGAGAAATCAGCCGGATGGGATAGCAGAGTTGCTGGGTGTTAATAACACAGATCCGCTGGCAAGCTCTCTCCTCATCCAGGGTTTTCTTGGCCAGGGTAGATGATGAGACATAGTCCGAGAGTATGAGTCAGGCAGAAAGAGCGAGAAAGAGATTTGGGGAGGTGCGGAGCCATTTGGGTAGGACTGCACAGCTCTCTCTGGGGACAAACCAAATGGGGTTCTGGGCGCTGGGCATGGATTTAGCTGGGTCAAGAGTTCAGGCAGGGGACCTGGGAGATTACACAGGTCGCCCCCCAACTCCTATCCCTTGGTCCCTCTGAAAGCCCAGAGACTCGGAAGCCAGTTGGCAAGGATGCACACGGACAGCCGTTCGGAGACCCCGGGCCCCACCTCCTGGAGCGTGCTGCGTCCTCCAGCTCCGGATCCCTGGCGATGACGCTTCGCCAAGGTGACAGTGGGTGCAGAGAGAGGGGTTGGGGGAGGGCTGCGCCTGGCCCAGCTGTGCGCCAGCGTCCACGCCGCGGCGCAGCTGCGGTGTTCCCAGGCTGGCCACACGGGGGCGAGGTGGAGCCAGGCCCGGTAGCCCGGCCCTCTGCGCCATGGCGGTGACTCATGGAACTTAACACCGAGGGGTCGGGGGTCCGGGCGTGCATTCCTCTAGGGCCTCCTTCATCCTGGCCACCGCAGTGTTTTCTGCTTGCCCTAAATTGCAGGTTTTGCTATTGTTCCCTGTTTGAAACCTGGAGGTCTGTCTTTTTCCTTTGGGGCTGTGCCTCAATTTCCTGAGTCAGGGAAGTCTTTCTGGTGATCTATGTGGTTAATCAGGGCCCTGTTCTGTTGCAAAGAACGACTAAGGGCAAATCCAGCGAGGGTGAGATCGGGGAAGGAGCAGGCGCGGGCGGCTCCTTGCGAGAAGCTTCGGTTTCAGTGTTATCCTTCATCCACACCCTTGAGGATAGGCTTGAGGATGAGAGGAATCTTTTTTTTTTTTCTTTTTTTTTTGTCTTTTTGAGACAGGGTCTCACTATGCAGTTGAAGCTGGCCTTGAGCTCACTTTTGTAGCCCAGGCTGGTCTCGAACTCGCACCGATCCTCCTGCCTCAGCCTCCCGAGTGCTGGGATTACAGGCGTGAGCCACCACGCCTGGCTTGAGAGACATCTTTTCTACTTACTTTTGCCCTGAGCTGTGATTTACATGCAGTGTGATACCCTAATCGGAAGTACATGTACAATCAATTTCTTTTTCAGCATTGAGGGTTGAACTCGGCTTTCCCACTAGGATATATCCCCAGCCCTTTTGTGTATATTTTTTATTTTGAGACAGGGTGTCACTGAAGCATCCAATTGCCCAGGGTTGGCTCAAACTTGGTAGTTTTCCTGACTCAGCCTACGAGAGTGCTGGGATTACACCTGTATACCACCACGCTCAACTTGATAAACCATTATATATGTGACCAGAACAAGAAGACCGGCACTTCCAGGGCCTGTTGTGCTTTGTTCCTGTCAGTATCCCCCATCTATATCCCCTGTTCCTACCTCAAAATACTACATACTGCCCATTACACAGGTGAGGATCCTGAGGCTCAGAGAAGTGACTCTAAGTGCCCAAAGTCACACAGCTACAAGTAGCATTGCTTATGCTTCTGAAGAGAGGGTAACATTGGACTGTGTATGCATCTGCTTCCTCTTAATTCAAAGAGAAGAATTTTCTTTTCTTAGCAACATCAATAGGAAGGTGGGTCATGCTCACACACTGTGCTCTGTAGAACTATTGTGAGGACAATATGCAATGTGTCAACTGTTAAAAAAAAGAAAGGGGAAAAAGAAAAAAAAAGTAAATTATTGAAAGTGTTAATGTTTAATTGTTTGATCAATCTTTTTTTTTTTTTTTTTTTTTTTTTTTT
>PVJA010055979.1:0-10969 GCA_004027025.1 Myocastor coypus
GGGTTGGGGAGATAGCTCTGTGGCACAAGTGCCTGCCTGGCAAGTGCAAGGTCATGAGTTGGAACCCCAGTCCTCCGCAAAAAAAAACAAAAAACAAAAAACAAAGAAGAAACTCTACTACAGATTGGGAAGGAAGAAACACAGCTCTCTTTTCTGCAGATGACATAATCTTATAGACAGAAACTAAGGTGTCTCCTAAAAGAACAGGAACTCATAAACAAGTTCAGTAAAGTTACAAGACATTGAGTTAATATTGAAAATTGATTCCAATTGTATACACCAGTAATGAAAAATTTGAAAGCAAAATTAAGAAAACAGGGCTGGGGAGATAGCTCGTTGGCATAAATACCTGCCTGGCAAATTCGAAGTCCTGAGTTTGATCTCCGGTACCGCAGCTGTTCCAGCCCCCAAATGGGGTGTGGTGACGCACACCTGCAATCCCAGTGCTGGGGAGGCTGAGACAGGAAGATTACTACAGTCCTAACTATGTAGCAAGACCCTGTATCATACTTAAAAAATAGTAAGAAAACAATTGATTTACAACGCTATCAAAAAGAATAAAATATTTAGGAATCAACTAAATAAGAGAAATACAAATCCATAGTCTGAAGACCACTAAACACTTCTGAAGAAAATTAAGGAAGACCTAAATAAATATTTGGGGCCATAGCATGATTCTAAAATCATAAGAGTAGTGTTAAAATAGCAACATATCTCAAATTGATCTATAAGCCCAGTGTAATCTCTATCAAAATTTCAGCCAGTTTTTCTCCCCAGAAACTGACAAGCTGATCCTAAAATACATATGGAAATGCAAGAGACCCAGAGTGCCAAAATGATCTTTAAAAAGAAGAATGAATTTAGAGGGCTTATATTTTCCAATTTGCAAACTATAAACCTTTAGTTCTCAAGACAGTATCTACTGGAGTAGGGTGGATATATGAATAAATGGAACAGAACAGGGTCAAGATATAGTTATTTTATGGTCAGTCAATTTTCAAGATAGCTGAATAGCAGCTGGTGCAGTGATGACTAGATATCCACATATAAAGCGAAGCTAGGTTCCAACTTCATGCCATATGCACGAATATTAAATCAAGCAAAGTATAGACCTAAATGGAACTAATGAGACAATGCAACCCCTAGAGCTGAATAGAGGGGCATCGGTCTCCTGCCTTGAGCATTTGTCCATCAGAGCTACTGAGTGGAGCTGCTCAGGGCGGTTGCAGATGCACCTTTGACATCTTCATCAGGACACTGGGCGCGGGGGGATCTTGTTGGTCACTCTTTTGTCACTGGGTGGCCATCAACCATCCCAAGAAGCAGAAGTATGGGGGGGTTCTCTCCTCCCAGGGTTCCAGGATGGAACCTCAAGCGAGGTGCAGGGGAGAAGCGCCCTTCGTCCTTTACCTCATCTCTTCACCCTTCACAAAGCAACCAACGACTTCTGGCTTTTTCCACAAAACTTTTACTTCCTTCAAGTCTTCCTGAACTCTGTGGGGACAAGAAGCTGCCCCAGCACAGGGCCCAGCATAAGCTGCTGCCCCCGGCCCCTCCCTCACTGAATGAAAATGTCACTCTCATACAGGAGATATAGGAGTGAAAAGCTAGAAAAGTTGGATTTTGAAGTTACATTTTCTTTTTTTCTGCTTAAAGGAACATTGAGAAAGTTAAAAAACAACCCAGAATGGGAGAGAATATTTGATCTGGGTATCAAGAGTACATAAAGAACTCTTACAATTCAACAATAAGAAAAGAAAAACCCAATTAGAATATGGGTAAAATATAAACAGGAATAGGATTTCTTGGGGAAATAAACAGATTTCTCCAAAGATATGCAAGTGGCCAAAAAGCTCTGAAAAATTCTGAATATCATCCTTCATCAAGGAAATACAGACCGGAATATTGAGAAGCCGGGCCGAGAATATACCTCTGAGGCAGAGCACTTGCTCAGCATGCAGGAGGCCTGGTCTAATGCACAGCACCAACACCCAAAAGCAACAGAACCACAATGAGATACTGCTTCACAGCCAGTGATATGGTTAAAATAAACAAGAGGCAAAACTGGCATCATGGGGGATATGGAGAAGTTAAAGTGTTTATGTATTGCTGGTGGACTTTAAAATTGTGCAGTTGCTTCATGTTTATTTCTTTAAAAAAAAAATATATATATATGATCATATGATCCTCCTGTCTCAGCCTGCCCAGCACTGGGATTACAGGTGTGCACCACCATGTTGCAGGGTTGGCACAGCATACAGGACCACCAATCGAACTCAGGACCTTGCATTTGCCTGGAAGACACTTAGACCGCTGAACTATCTCCTCAGCCTAGTGCACCTACTTTGGAAAAACAGTTTTGCAGTTTTTCAAAATGCTACCACATGACCTAGTAGTTAGTTACCACATGACCTAGTCATTCTAGCTAATATAATATATGAATGAAAACATATATTTACCTATAAATTTGTACACAAATATTCACAGCAGCATGAGTCATAATAGATAAAAAAAAAAAAAAATGTCCAAGAATAGATGGATAAAGAAAACATGGTTTGCCCACATAGTGGAATATTATTTAGTCAAAAAAATGAAGTACTGACACATGTCATAGCACTGAGGGGTCCTTGAGAAGAGTATGCCAGCTGAGTGTGATGGTGTACACCCATGATCCCAAAACTCTGGGAGGCTGAGGCAGGATGACTGGAAGTTCAAGTCCAGCCTGAGTTATTTAGCAAGACCCTATTTCCAAATATTTTTTTAAAAGCTCTGGGGATGTAGCACAGTGCAAAGGCCCTGAATTCAACCCCCAGTACAGCAGTGAAAAAAGGAAGAAAATGAAAGAAGCCAGTCAAAAAGACCAATACTATACAATTCTGTTTCTATCAAAGGCCATGAAGAGCAAGGGTATAGAAATAGAAAACAGAGGTTGCAATTACTGGAGTTGGGGATGGGAAATGGGGAGAGGCTTTCAGGGAGCAGGAGGCCTCTTTATAGGGTGCTGAGTACGTTCTAGTCCTACAGGGTGAAGATGGTGGTGTAATGCCAGAAATGCTCAAAACCCTGGAAGCATGCCCCTTCAATGGGTGAAGTGTATGGTATAAGAATTAAAATTTAATAAAGCTGTTTTAAAAACTAAACCCAGACTCTTTGTTGGGTTCCCTTTGGACCTGAAGACAAGCTTCTCTAGATAATTGTATCCACGACCCTAAACACCTAAGAGAGTTTTGCAAAATCACAGCCCTTTGTAAGCCTCCTAGACTTGTGTGAGCTTTCCTAAGCATTTCCCTCCAGCTCTATCCCCAGGGCTTGAGAGAATCCCTAGGTCTCTCTTCTCCTGGAAGGGTTCCCAACCCTGGCAACCCATCAAAATCACCTGCAGAGCTTGTTAAAGATGTGGATGCCAGCCCCCATCTGCTGACTCTGATTCTAAAGCCAAGGGAGGCCCTGAGACCCAGAGACTCTTTTTAATAAAATGGCCTGGGTGATTGGTGATTTTAATTCAGCCTTTGGAAACCACCTTTAATCCACTAATTCCTCGTTCTGTAATATCCAGTCTGCTATTTACTGCCCTATTGAGCATTTTCTTTAACAAGGTTTTTCATCTTAAAGAACTCTAGTCTCAAACTGCTCTTTTTTCATTACGGTTTCTCCCTGCTCTGTTTTATCACTGCGTGATCCTCTCATATCTCACAGAGAATACTAATTAGAGGGTTGAGGGTTTTTTGGCGGGGCTCTGTTCTTTATTCTGTATTATTTTGTGTGCATACCCAGAGGACTCACATCCTAAGAGACTCTCCTCCCTTGACCTCAGTGTCAGGTCTGGGCATGCTCAGAGTGGCAGGGTCCCTGTACCAAACGAAGCAACAGAGTAGGATAAAGACTCAGGAAACAGCAACACTAACCCTTCGGTAGTGATGGAGATTTCCAGCACCTTCTAAAGCAGTAATTCTCTGCTTTGGCTTCATATCAGAATCATCTTTAGCCAGGTGTGGGAACTCCTACGTAAGGCCACCTATTAGGGAGACTGAGGTTGGGGGACCGAAATGTGAACCCACTCTGGGCAGCTTAAGTGAAACTCTGCCTCAAAAAAAGTGTGGGGACCAGTAGCTCAGAGCAAAAGCCTGAGGGCTTAGTCTCTGGTGAGACAGAGAGAGGAAGAGAATGAATAGAGGTAATATGAATATGTCAGTCACCTGGGGAGTCACCTGGGGGTTAAACCTTCAATGCCTGCCCTACGCATACCAAGAAACAAGCTGTCTAGAGCTGGATCTGGGGAACATTGTAGTCCACAAGCTTCCCAGGTGATCAGTGAATTAAATTTTGCCCTTTCCTGTCAAATCTGGATCAAAAATCTCAAAAATTCAAGAGATGGGAGTGACCATGGGATCTTAATACAAAGCGACTCTTGCCTCCTAAAGTGAGCTGGAGATTCTGTGTGTCTTGCAGGCTGAGCTGCTGCTGCGGCTGCTGGCCTAGGATTCCTATGTTGAATATTAAGGATCTCATGCAGTGAGTCTCCCCAGAAGTGCTCACACCCCAGCAGCAGCCCTTGGGCCTTGGAAATTCAGGTTCTCCAGGCTGACCCTAGGCCTCCTGAATCTGAATTCCAGGGGCTGGGGCTCAGCACCTGTGCCCTGACAGCCCCTCTGGGGGACCTGGAAGCTACAGCAACTTTTCTATGTGTGGCCCTTGAACATTTCATCAGAATCAAGGGACTGTGCAGTTCGGGGACTTGCACAGAAGCAAAGCCAAAGTTCCTAATTATTGAACACATTGCCCGCCCAGTGTCCAAGAACTTCCGTCTGTGAGCCTTCCCTTCGCTAGGCTGCTGAGATGTTTCAGTGTCCCAACACTGCAGCAGTTTTGGTAATTTCGATGCCCCAGGCTATTTCTACCTGGTTAATTACCTGCACAGAAGCTTAACATGATTAATTCAGGTGGATACCATCTTGGAAGTCCCATAGAACCCTATAATTATGTGTGAAATACACTTTTAATTGAAATGCTGGGGTAAAAATTACCCCCACGATGCTCAGGGGCTTAAGGGTATGCAGAGCAGATTTTGAGCAGGACGGGGAAGCTGCTCCCTCCCAAACACTGTGGCCATCCGGTGCCCGGAGAAAGCGCAGGACTGAGGCTTCCCTGTTCCCAAGCCAAACTCGATAGCATCCAATTAGTTTTAATGCCACTGATCTGCCTGTGCCCAGAAAAACAGAGTCTCTGTAGATAACACCTAGTAGAGATCTAGATGTAATTACTCGGATAATTTGACCACAAAATGGGCAAATGAAATATAATTTTCTTTCCCAAAATATATATTGGGGATCTGAGTTATGAGAATTTGATTGGTCTCTTGTATAAGCACTTACAGAAACTGGGTCTCGGAGTTGGTGTTTGCTTTCATAAATAATACATTTTAATGTGCTGTGCTGTGATGTGTTGAACAAATGGAGAGACGTTGGTTCAGAAAATCCTTTTTCCCCTTGTGCTAGCCAAGTATTTCAAATGATTTGGCTTTGGCTTTGATGTTCCTTCAGTGAGCTGATTTTTCTTTTTCTTTTCTTTTTTGGTCTAAGACATTACCCTCACTCACCCACCTACCCACCCACCCTTCCAGCCCAAAGGGAGGCCAGAGTGCTGAAGCAACAGCTGAGGTACCTCCATAACTGCCCATTCCACCCCTGGGCAGAGAAAAGAAAATCAAAATAACACAAAACAGTTCAACAGGCCATTCCCTGGGGAACTGAAAATAGTTCTTGAGGGGCACATTTGCCACCCAGTGTTTCCTCTCCGGTGCTCATTCCTGGGCCAACGCTGGAAAGGGGCCAGGCTTCGGCACCTCCTAGCTTTTGATTGCTGTTTACCCCCCTGAAACATGATTGTCTATAATTATGTATAATCTCTCCCTTGTTTACCCTTCTCCACCGAAGCTTGAATGTGGTGCAATTGTGTGTTTCTCTCTGCACTCTGCCTGGGCGCAGCAAAGAAACATTTTCTGTATTTTGGACTTTGTTTTTTGAGAAAAAGAAATGTTAGGTCGCCATGTGTCCCTTCATGCTCACAAATTCAGAAGGCTGGCAATTCCTGAACTGATTCATTCAGCAGTGTCGATTAGCGCCAGGCGCTGTGCTAAGCGCCTTGGAGGAATTAGAAGTGAAACCCAAAATGCTCCTTGAGCATTTCCCAGAATAAATGCCTCTTTATATAAAACGTGTGATGACAGAGGAAGAGAGTGTAACCGGGAACATAATGGGAGGAAATAGAGTGACTCCTCTGTTCCTAACAACGTATCAATTGGCAGTACTTTCCCGCTCTCAGCCACTTGCTACTCTAATTCCTGGCTCTGAATTAATCATTAATAGCTGAGTTTATTGGAGGCACAGTCCAGGAGTAAACTAGTCGGCTCTTTGCACTGTGGTATATCTCTACTCCTCTATTTTACAAAAAGCAAACTGAAGTTCCTCATGTGCGGGTCCCTAAAGCCCAAATAGATCCTAACAGATCTATGAACAATGTATGCAAGGATCCATGAACCATACCTTCAGGCTCTGTGCACTGTCACATGGGATTCCACAGCCCAATGATCCCGTGTTTGCTTTCATACTTGGCCATTCCCACTATGACATTCTTAATCTTTTCTTTTCTTTTCAGGACTGGGGTTCGAATTCATGACCTTGCACTTACCAGGCAGTCATTTGTGCCACAGAGCTATCTCTCCAGCTCCTCACTTTTGAGCAAAGGATCCTGGGTTTTCATTTTTGTTCCAGGTCCTGTAAGGATGTAGCTATTTGTATTATTTTGACCCAACTTCTAGCCATGGAGGTTGATCTTCAGCAAAAAGGGAGCGAGAGAGAGGCGTGTGTGTGTGTGTGTGTGTGTGTGTGTTCTTGTGCTAATGACTCTTGTGGCATTCCTCCAGCCTGGGTTTAGGTTTCTTTAACATGCTATTAATCTTGTCAAGTTTCAGCCTGGCTCCGCTGGAACAGAAGTGATCTCAGAAACCTCTTGGCAGTGGGCTGTTCCCCTTCCTCTGGGCATCCTATTCCCCAAGGATTCTGCTGAGGTTCTGTCTCTGCTGGAGGGAAGTTGCTAATCCCCAGGGATTGAGTTTAGAGGACAGAGTATAAATAACATTCCCAAAGGGAGAAGATTTGATAAATCATGTCTCAATGGAGGGTGCGGGTGTGCCCTATTTGCCAAATCATCAGAGAAGTATAGAAGAACTGGTGTCCATCGTCCCAAAACTTAATTTTTAGATGCACAAAGTGGAGAGGGGCAGGTTACCTCCTGGACAGTGAAAAGATTTGACTACATGTCTAAAAAGGGTTCTGGGACAGAAAGAGGCCCCTAGGCCTCTCTCCACAGCCCAGTGTGATTGAGAATGGTGGGTTTCCCTTTGACACACTCCTTCAGGTTGTCTTACAATGTTTGCTTTGTATTTGGTGAGGCAAATATTGGCAATGGAATTAGTTTATAAAAACAAAATCTCAAAAGCCAGAGCCTTGAAAGGTTTGGGAGAAAATATATCAAAATGTGATAGCGTTTGATTTTGGATGGTAGGATGATCTTTGGGATTTTTTTTTTTTTTTTTTTTTTCTCTTCTTGCTACTTGTGGCTTTCCAAATTTCTATAGACGTGCCTTATACTTTTCATGCCTTAAAAATAAGTTTATCTAACATTGATTTATAATGGAAGGCTCCAAATTTTCAGATCTAGAGATACAGGCATCCATTCAAGTATGCTTGGGGCGTTTGCTTCAGCTGAGAGCTTTTCTGTTCATTTCTGGCGCTAAGCCTTGATTTGGTGAGGGGATCACTTGACTTCCAATTCTCACTTTAGTATTTCCAAATCTCAGGGGAGGTTTGTGAAGGTTGTGTATACTTGTGAATTCTGCCTGCAGAATTCACTCGTACCTGCCCACCATTCCCACCTGAATCCCTAGTCACACCTGTGCTGCTCCCAGAGAGGAGGGGCATGAAAGCCATAAATAGCTGGCTGGGACAGCGGACCACAGAGAGGCCCACATGTCCTCTCCAGAAACCAAGTCCTCGCTCTGACACAGGCAGCAAAGGAAGGAGGACAAACACTATAAATTACCTGACATGTATAAGTAACAACGTTTGGGAGGAAGCCTTTCAACCCCCACTGCCCCCCCCCTTTTTTCCTCCAAGAAGTACTCATGGCTCTTTCAAGTACCAATTATAAATTTCCAAACTCCAGACATTTGGGTGCCAGGCTAAAACAGGGCCTGTTCATGCTAAGACTTGCAGTAAATTGCAACAGTATGGAAAGTGGGTGGTTTGTTTCCCAGAGTTCAAGCAGGGACTGCAACTGCCAGTGGCATCTCTTCCAGAAGCTTCTGAGGAACTCAAAGACGGGAAACAGCTTCCATGGGCTCCCAGAAAGGGCTGGCCAGAGGGGTGACCGGCAGGAGACAGAATACAGGCCTGTGGGCTCTCAGTTCATCAATAAAAAAAAAATAACGGCTTAATATGGCTTCCAGCAATGAGAGGAATATAAATGAACCCTGTGTTCTTCCAGAGGTTTCTAATCTGAGGCACTGGGGGATGATGCATATGTATGCGTTTAATTTATCTCCTAAAGAGTCAGGACTTGGAGATGTCCCTTTATTGCTTACAAGTCAAAATCTGCACTGTGCTGGAAGTTAACTTCGTAGATATGGCCTGTTTCATACAAAAGGTCTGTGAGAATGATCTCAGAGAGAATGGTTGAGAAAAAAATTGGTGTGAACCTCAGGATGGCAGCATATAAACCTGGGTAAATGCCAGCAGTATTTGCTGTGTTCTACATATTTTTATATCTGTATGTTTATTCCTTGATGGGCTGTACAGCACCACTTGTATTTAAGCAATTAAGTGTATATGAGATTTTATTGATGGCATAGGAAACGAGCGCTGGGCAGGCAACAGGGAATACTAGGTCGCACTAAAGAGAAGGATGTGCTGTGTATCTGGATGGTTGGAAGGTGTAGGCTTTGGAGGGAAGTATTTAAATTCACTACCACCACCATCCCTAGCTGTCAGGAATAAAGCTGCTGGCTTAGCTGACCACTGAGACTCCAGAAGTCAGGACTCAGATTAGCCATACAATCTGGTGCTTCAAAGATTGGCATCAAGACCCAATTCAGAAAAATAAGATGACATCAAAATGCACTGTTGCCATCAAATAAAGGCTCTCAAATCAAAGGGAAGAATCAGCCTGTAAACATACCACAGGATTTTCTGAAGCAGTGATCCATAAATAAGTCAGTGGCAGGGGGAAATGGGGATGCCAGGGTTCTCCCTAGGGTGCCAGGTAGGAAAGGGCAACTTGGATTTTGGCATAACTTAGTATCACTGGACCCGGGAGCTAAGTCATCCCAGAGCAAGTTCTTCCAGAGGTAAAAAGCTCAAAAACAGACACCGACTCTGAGAGACTGTGGAAGTCCTTTCCAGAACTATCCACAAAGCTGTGATATCAGCTAGATGTGAGATCTAGCTAGGGGCAGGGAGGGCTTGAAGACTGGCAGGAAAAAGGCGAGAGAATGTGGGATCCAGAAAGCTCAGGGAGTCCAAGGGAAAGTACTCTAGAAAGCCAGAAGGCTTCCTTCCTTAGTGAAAGCTGGACGGGATGGCAAGAGAAACACGGGCTATTTGGAGAAGGGGGACAACTTCTAAAGAGCCTGTTGCTTAGATGCAAACTTTCCAGTTTCAGTTAAAAAAAAAAAAAGCAGGCATTGGGGCAGCAGAGGGATCAAATTTCATTGCTGACTAACTTCCTGAACTTGACTTAGTTCTATTTCAGCCTCAGTTTCCTTGTCTGTAAACTGTGCATAATAATAAAACCTACCTCCCAGGGTAACTGAGAGAACTTCACAGAATATTTGCAGAGAGTAGAACTGAAAAATGGTCAGTTTGTTCTTCATTTTATCTATCTAATCTTCATTTGAGTCACTTACTCTTTTTTTGTCTTTTTGAGACAGGGTCTCACTATGCAGTTCAGGCTGGCCTTGAGCTCACTTTTGTAGCCCAGGCTGGTCTTGAACTCGCACTGATCCTCCTGCCTCAGCCTCCCAAGTGCTAGGATTACAGGTGTGTGCCACCATGTCCCCCCAGCCTTTGAATCACTTACTCTTTTTGTCCATTTTTTTTTTTTTTCTCAATTTCAGGTTGTTTTTCAGAGCGATGAGACTAAAGGTGTGTCTTGACCTCCCTTGTCCTGGCCATGCCTCCAGTTCTGAGACCTGAGTCCTCCTCACTGCCAGATGCACTATTCATGCAGAAGCGCCCCAGGGTCTCAGAGCTGACAGTAGAGCCCTGTGATGGCTTTGACCTGAATCACCTTCCTAAGAGAGTTTTGAAAACTATTTCTTTTAAGGAAAGCCAAGTATAACTGTAATCGAATTATTGTCTTATGGGGGCGGGGGTTCTAGTACTGATGCAGTGTAAAAACTGATCTTGGGTGAATGACCTCCAAATGATAGAGGGAACCTCCAAATGATATAGGGAAAACTGATCTCCCAACTTGAAAAGTAACTGGGATGAGTTACTGTTCTCTAAAACCAAAGAATGAATTTTAGGAACAAATGGAGGTTATGAGCAGAATGTACTTATTGGGGCTGGAGAGATAGCTCAGTAGAATAAGTGCTTGTCTGGCAAAAGTAAGGACCTGAGTTCAATCCCCAATTCTGCAAAACAAAACAAAAACAAAAAACCAAACAACAAACAACAAAAAAAAGAGTTAAAATAGAATGTATTTATTTTTTTTCAATTCTTTTATTGTTTAAATTTAACAATGGTTATATTACATATTTTCATCATCGAATCAGTTTAGATTAATACATATAGGTATATAAGATTGATCAAACAACTAAACATTAACCTTTCTAAATCCACATTACTTTTTTTTTTTCTTTTCCCCCTTTTTTTCTTTGAAAGTTGACATATTGCATATTGTCCTCACAATC
>PVJA010055980.1:0-10968 GCA_004027025.1 Myocastor coypus
AGAGAGAGAGAGAGAGAGAGAGAGAGAGAGAGAGAGAGAGAGAGAGAGAGAGAGAAAGAAAGAAAGAAAGAAAGAAAGAAAGAAAGAAAGAAAGAAAGAAAGAAAGAAAGAGGCACATACTCTTTTCTGACAATGGAAGTGTTTTCTACACACACTTCAACCTGTGCACTATCACCATGCATGAAGAACTCCAGTGGTGGCCTTGTACATGACTCTTTTGTCTCTTGCAAATTATTTTAGCTCCAACTAAGCTAGAAGGCCACAAAATGTTTTGTACTTATTGAAAGGAAGCTATTTTATAAATGCAAAACTCAATTTCATAATACAGCTTGATCAACATGGAATGTATGGCCTGAAGGAGTCTGGGCTATATTCATAAAGCTCCATTTTTATAAACCTCAAGTCTCTTGAATCATCTGTATAGTCAGTTCATCTTTATCTTCACCTACCAATAGACATTACTTGAAATTTGTTTACTTTATTCATCCAGATTAAACTAAATCTCTCAATCTCCTTAATGAACAATTCAGTAGTGTCGATAATTAGGAGGAGGAGGAGTAGGCCTTCAATGTAACACCGTCACACTGTGCTACATCTCCAGCCCCTTTTTAATTTTTTTTTTTTAATTTTTGAGATGTGGTCTTACTAAGTCGCCCAGTTGTGGTTCCAACTAATGATTTGCATGACTAAGCCTCCCATTAGAGGCATGGATCACCATGCTCAATTCAATATAGTAAATATTATTTGGGTTTTTCCCAGGAAGAATGCTGAAAGCAACTTTTTAATTTTTTTTTTTTTTTGTCTGTTTGAGACAGGGTTTCACCATGCAGTTCAGGCTGGTCTTGAGCTCACATTGTAGTCCAGACTGGTCTTTAACACGCAATTCTCTGAGCTTTATGTCATTCAAAGCATTGCTTTCCAACTCATCTCTGATCATCTCTAAATTATAGGTTTAGCAAACTAGAACATTCTTCTAGTACTGGTGCCAACCCCCCAAAAGGGGATAGAACTGATATTTATATTAAAAAATATTCTCTATATCTTCCAAATGCTCAGAAAGTGTTTCTTAGTCCTTGAAGATGATAAATATAACAGCACAAAATGATAAGCATCACATATACCCTGACATTGTAGGTATTCTTTTAAGGCAAAAAGTAGAGTTTGTTGCAACAACATGACTTCCCCTAAAAAAAGATTTGGTATCCTATGTACTGAAACATGAATTAAATGAGCTTTTACTCTAAAGACATGAGTGGGTAGTTATTCAGCATTGTGTTTCAAGAGAGTAGGGTCAACAAATGACTAACATAACCTCTAATGCTGTGCATGTTTTATAGGTTGCTGAAAAAGTAGGTAGAAAGCGCATGAGTGAGTTTTCCACAGCATGAACATTAAGGATGATTGTCTGAGGGTTCTCAAGTTGTGAAAAATATAAACTTTGATCTAATAGTTTAGGAAATAACCCAAACAGGTGCATTTGAAAATTGATGCATGGGTGATTATGACACAAACTTCATCTAGGAATATACAAGATTTATAAATACAAAATCATCCAATACATATGAGAGCTATAAACTATCTCAGGTAATGAGAAAGTCAAGGATCTTCCTATTCAGAGGTGAGAATTTAAATTGTGTAGATCCCTCACTAAAATTATTTTCATATTAAGTTAATTTATAAGAAACTGTAGTATGAGTAATTTTCATTTCTTATTTTCAGGAAGGGTACAGTAAGGATGTTAAAAAAGTGACAATCTCCGGAAAATGTTATCAATAACATGATTGCTACTTATACAAGCATTTCATTAATGGATTCATTTCATCAGTATAGAACAGCAATTCACCTTTTTTTGGCTTTTCTATCACTTGGCTCTCAGGGACACCTTTCAGCATGTCACTATTCTCCACATATTAGTACATGAAGAGTATTTCTAAATAATACAACAAAAGAAGTAGTGCTTTTCTAGTTTAGTCTTTGCTGGAATTAGATTTCTGTTTCAGAAACCTCCAGTGTCTTATTTAAAGAAATTTATTCTCTACACTGTACATGCCAGAACCGTGATACTCTTGTCAATGGCAGGCTTGGCCCTAATATATGACAACACTTTCTATGGAGGTAAAATAAATCCACTGAATGAAAAAAGAAAATTTGTTCTCAAACTGAGACCAAAATTATATTTCTGATCCAACCTCAAAGGGACTATATTCTTGGTTTCAGCTGGTAAAACAAAATCTATTGTTATTCTACGGAACACAAAATTCAGTGTGAAACATGGATTCTAAAAGTGTACTCCAGGGTCCTGTGGGTATCTTCAAAACCATCCCCAGGAGTCTTGCAGCCAAATTATTTTTATCATAAAAAGGAATTTTTTGCCTTTTTCTTACTTGCTCACTAGTAGTACAGTGAAGTTCTCCAAAAGTTCTGTGAAATAGATATGGTGAGTTTTAGAAATATATACATATGAGAAATTAGATTACTTCTATCAAGCCAGAGATTTGAAAGATTCACAAAGTTGTAGAATAACATCCTAATTCTACATTTTATGATAGAAAATATAGTTTGATTTTTTTTTTGTCTTTTTGAGACAGGGTCTCACTATGCAGCTCAGGCTGGCCTTGAGCTCACTTTTGTAGCCCAGGCTGGTCTCGAACTCGCACCGATCCTCCTGCCTCAGCCTCCCGAGTGCTGGGATTACAGATGTGCGCCACCACGCCTGGCTGAAAGTATAGTTTTTATAAACACAAAACATATCAACATGTAATGGGATTATCTTCAGTGATTATATATATCTTATATTCTTTTAATTTTTTGTACGAGGATGAATATATTAAATTTTAGTTTATAACATGGTAAATATATTTAACCCATTAGATAAAAGCATTTTGGAATCCTCCTTAATTTTTTTCAGTATTAAGTGACTCCTTTGAGATGACAGAATTTGCGGACTGCTAATCTCAAAGCATGACTATCACCAGGCATGGTGGCACACACCTGTAATCCCAGCACTTGGGAGGTTGAGGCAGGAGGATCAGGGTGTATTCAAGACCAGACTGGGCTACAGAAAATGAGTTCAGGGCCAGCCTGAATGTCATAGGGAGAACCTGTCTCAAAAAAAAAGAAAAAGAAAAACATAACTATCTATCTGTTCTGTGCTTGTTACATCTCAAAACAGCAACAACAAAAGAAATCTTTGATGTAATAAATTGTAAAAATATTGAAGGATTTCTTTAAGGAAAACAAATATCTAATTCCATCACTTTCATAATGTGACATTAGATATTATAGTGAGTTGAATTAAGCAGGGGAGCTCTTGGAAAATTGCAATGGAGTGAATACTAAACAAATATTAAGACATCAAGACAAAATCAACAATGAAAATAACATTGTCATGTGAAAATAAACGTGACATTTAGTTATTACACTTAATCTTTTCTTACAACATATCACAGCAATTTAAGTATTTTAAAATATTTATTCTAAATGTTATTATAAAGGTAATATTTAAAAGTAATATGTAAGCTATTTCAGCACATAATTGCTCTGCCCTCAAATATTTCTAACCAGGATTATTAGGAGTCACCAAGTGACAAGTACAAAACAATTTACTAAAGGTATTTCATAGGGTAGCAACCAATAACATCACATCTCTGTGGTTAAATTTAATTGCAATATGCTTCTTTTTTCTTTGAAAAAATAATTATTTGGGGTAATTGAGAATAAAGCTATTTTTTACCTCCAACCTCTGACAAGACATCTAAATCTTATGCTGAAATTGCTGGTTTAGGCTTGGACTACTTTCGAGAAAAAGCTGCCAATCAAGTAAAATTGTGTGGTGGCTTGTCAATCCTTTTCCAGAAGCAATTAAAGGAAAATGACCTACAGCATTTCCATTTGCGCAGTGAGAATTTAAAGGCCTGTCGCAAAAGGTGAAAGGCTATTTCATTAAGCTATTGCTGACAGAGAAAGGAGACTCTCTTGATGGGAGTTCAGCCCATAAATAATGTTTTCCAGGAAATAAACAGCATTAATGGTGCCCTGGGACTTAAAATGAATTAGGGGAGTCTTACTAAATATAAAACAACAGGGTCACACACAATAATATACTTAACATTGCTTCTGTGAGTTTTCTTTTTTTTTCAAATAACATTTTGATAACTTCTTACAGAGTATTAAATGTTGCATTTTGTACGAGGTAGGGTATTCATTTTGTCATTCTATAGCCAAGATAAATGAAGTTAGTACAATTGTTTAAAGTGTGAAAGCCTCCTATTTCTCATATTTAATAGAATTGCTATTCTCTACCTAGATAGTATGATATATTTAGAAGAGAAGGGTTTTAGGATTCTCAAGACTAGTTTGGGTAATGTATGTCTAGCAAAATCTCAAGCATAATTACACAGTAGTCTCCTTTTACTTCATGAACAAGGTAATAGCAATTCACTTTATTACTTTAAAATAGGGAGAAAATTAAGTGAACTATTATGTATAATTATTGAAAACCAATGAATAATGTGGAAATTTGACATCGAGTTGGGTGGGAATGTAGAATAAAGAAAATTTCTAATTACATGTTGTGGTCACTTTGTTACTGTTTTATGTACATCGTACACACAAGATCACAAAATATCAGTTGAAAAAAACATGAACCAAATAAGATATTATTGATGATGGTAGTAGAACAAAACGAGGAAAATTGCACAGGCTCTTGAGGAAGTGTAGTCTTCGTTCACACCCCATCCTTTACATTTCTTTGCTACTTGAAAAAGTTATTCAAGCTTTGTGAACTTTAGTGTCTTCTCAGACAGAGAAAATAAAATTACCCTAAAATGATAATTCTCAATAAGAGGCAATTCTCTCATTCAAAAGACACTTGGGAATTTTAGAAACATGATCATTTGTCACAACTAGGAGAAATACTACTACTATCTCTTAGGTAGGTAATAGGATTACCATGATATATCCGGCTGTACAGGACAGCTTCCTGGCTCTGAAAAACTAACTTCACAAAATGTTAACTACTCTGGAAGTAAGAAAACTTGACTTATAGGGCTATAGTGAGGTCTAAATAAGATTCTCTACATGACTACACCTAGCAACATGCATAGGACATACTGACTTCCCAAAATACTAGTGGGTCTTGCTAGATTTATTTTCTTTTCTATTTTATTTATTACTTTTAATAAGAAATAATATTGAGACAGTTTCGAAACACCTTGTTAGAACAATCACAATAATTGATACAATGCATATTGCTGTCTTCATAGTAGTCATTCAGATTACAAGATGGAGGCATGATAACTTCTAAACACTGTTGGTACAAATATTTCTTCACACTGAGCTAAAAGAAAGTAGTTGTATACATAGTCCAATATTCTGCAATATTATTGGGTTATTGGCAGAACTGGCAATGTTGGAAGCTGTTGACTTGAGCCTTTTACAAGCTCAGCCTTCTAATCTGGCTTTAATTTTTATGCCTTGTGGTTAAACGTCTCTGATAGATGATTAACGCCAAGTTGAAGCAAGACCTGTATAACTTTTATATTCCACTGACAAGACATAAAATGTATTGTGTCATTCTAAAAGACAGGGAAAATACAGTGTTAAACATTACATATAATGTTATAAACTTGAGGACTGTTTTTAATAGCAAGGAATGAGGAACAAACTCTTACAAGCCATTTATCAGATGACTGGACAAGTTAACTATGGTGACTTAATCATGGGACTGTTATATGGCTGCAAAAAACTAAAGATTTTTTTTCTGCTAGAGAATTATATATAGAGCATACAGTTACATTAAAGAGAAAAAACTTAAGGAAAGTGTATAATGTGCAGATCATGACTTCTGTACACCCAGACACATAAGAAAAACTTACCTAATCATTTTCTAAGAGGTTAGGATATGCCTTGGTTTTACATTTACTTTTGGAAGCATGTATATATTTTTACCTAACCTCAACATATGATTAAACAAAATAAACCCTTAAAGCTCAAAAGTTATGTGAAAGAAAACAAATTATGTAATGAGCTAGTGAATTAACTATACTTGGATAAACTTCCAGATGGCTAAAAAGGACACAGCTTGTTTATTTACCAATTGGCATACATTCTAATGATAAAAACTGCCAAAACTAAAACTACAAGACAACTGAAACAACACTCTGTTTTCAATAATTTCTGAAAATTTTTAGTTAATGTGTTTTATATAGTGAAGAAGAGAATAAGAAATTGTGCTAGTAATATCGGTAAGTTGCATATTTCTTTTCTTTTTTGTTTTCCGTAGATGGTCAGAAAGAAACAAAAGAGTGAGCAGTCACATTAAACGCTCCTGTAGCTAGGCAGCTGAATTGACCCATATGTAATAAATTCATCAGGTGAGTCTTTGAGGTCTTTGGATTAGCCCAGTAGTAATTTCCATCTTCTGAACCATGATCTCTAAATACCAGTTCCTATTCACAGGAATCAGAGTCTCTGAATAAATGGACTATTCTACCTCTGATGAAGGAAATATGAATAGCTTGGCCTATATTATATTGGAAAGCTAGTGACATTTCAAAACTATTGAGGTTATACAAAAGGGTCTCAGAAACTAATGTGAGTTATCTCTAACTAGCCAATATTAGACTAATTTGAGCAACAATAAGATAAACATTGAGGCATATTAGAACAGTTCAACTGTATTTATATTCCAACACTTATACTAGCATTGAATAAAATGACATTCAACGGTCATCCTTGAAAAATGCTAAGTAACCAAATTTTATTTTTTAACTGATAAAGGAAAGGAATCAAAAATGCTTCCTGCTTCTTTTATGAAATGTTGTTTATAGTAATAAAACAGATGCTGAATGAAAGGTTCTTGGTATATGAAATACATTAATGGTGGCAATTAAACAGAGTTTGGTAGCCAAATGAAAACTTTCAGCATCAAAAATATCACTGTTTACTCAGCCATAATTTCTTACAGGCATAAGATACAATTGATCAAAATCATTGAATTCAGCATATGCATTGAAGTAAAAACTCTGAAAGAAACAGAGATAAAATAAAGCAAGTGAGGCATTACTTGTGACCTGGTCTTGAAAAGAAGTGCATCCTAGGATCAATCAAGCCTATCTCAACCTGATTACAAGCTTTTGAAAATGTAAACTACAAACTCACATGAAAAATAACACCATGTGAATAGAATGAAAAACAAGTCACCCAAAGAAAATTCTATAGACACAAAGTTACATATTATTAAACAGAAAATATATTTATTTATTTTTTATATATTTGGTACAGGGTCTCACTTTGTATTTTGGACTCATACTGATCTTCCTGTTTCAGCCTCCCCAGAACTGGGATTATAGTCCCTACACCACCACGCCTGGATTTGGGGGCTGTCATGGGGCATAGATACTCTTCCGGGGATTGAACCCAGTTCCTTGCTCTTGCCAGACAGGGGCTTAGACCGCAGAGCTATCTACACTGCTTAGAAACATAAAATATAGAAGATAAATGGTTCTACAATCAAATAGATTTGAAAGAATATCAACCAATTTCAACTTGTGAATACTGTTTGTTATCAGGGAGAAATACTGGAACTGATAAAATTGTATACCGAAATTGGGGAAATTCAAACACAAAGTAGATATGTAATTACTTTATGAAATTGGGTGATTTAAAATTTTTTTGGTAGATTAATGATATTACATTTTTATTTTTAAAATGACATATTTTAGAATATTAAGATTAAATAATATAATGCATATTTGAAAGCATACTAACAGCACTCAACAGTAGAAAATTATTATCCTAAGTTAAAGGCAGAGAATACATTCCTCTTCAGTAGTCCTCTCTATTTGATTGATTCCTTAACACATATTATTTAAGGAAAATGAAAATAAAAGGCAGAGGAGAGGGGGATGTAAGTATTAAAACATATTTCTTACCTGTACTGACACCCCATGATGGATTTAATCATTATGTAGTACAAAATAAGCTAATTAAATAGAAATTAAAAGTATATATTCTTTTTTTTCTCTTTTTGAGACAGAGTCTCACTATGCAGTTGAAGCTGGCCTTGAGCTCACTTTTGTAGCCCAGGCTGGTCTCGAACTCGCACCGATCCTCCTGCCTCAGCGTACCGAGTGCTGGGATTACAGGTGTGCTCCACCACACCAGGATAAAAGTATATATTCTTTATTTTTACCTCAGAGTGAAAATCATAAAAGGGGCTTAAGGAGAGAATGAAAAAGATGCAAGTTGTATTATGTACATGTACACACTTTGCCAAGGTGCTTGCAAACTGCATGTACTAATAAAACAAAAGAATTCAACACAGAAAGCCACAAATGATTTTAAAAATAAAACAATTAGAACAAAAAATTTTCACAATATGCTAGATTGATGATCAGAAATTTATCCTAGTACTCTTAATAAGAGACTTGCTTTTTTTCTAGCTTCCATATAGCTTAATATGATTAAATTAGTGAAGGCAAAAGATTTTTACTTGATCAACAAGTCAACAGATGATTTTTTTTTCTAGTTGCATTCAGATCAAACAACTGTGTAGAATTCTAAACTGGCGATGATATTGACATCTTATTTTTAAAGTGATAATGATGATTTTGTATAACTTGAAAAATTCTTGTTAATAATTTATTTTTGTTCAGTATTTCAAGTTTTAAAGTGGAGAAAACATACCTTTGCCTGAAGCTGAACAATTACCATGGCCTACATTACCATTATTCTTCTGAAAACATGTAGAACAAGCTCTGCCCTCGTGCAAAATAAATCATTCATGTTACAAAAAACTTATCTCATAAAGAAAAATATTAATATATCTCTTTTATATGGTGTAACACTACAGATACTGTTGTAATTTTATGCACAGTATGTAAATAAAAGACATTTCAGTACAATGAAAAAGTTTAAATGAATTATTTAATTCTGGATTATGCTTACTCACCTGACCTCTCATATAACAAAAAGATTGGGGAAAAGAGGGAATGAATTACTGATATTCAAATACTCTTCTGTAAACACAGTACTAAGATTGTAACCACATTTAAGCTTTCATTCAGATACTACGAAGGACTTAAATCTGATATTTAGGTGGATTTTATTGATTAATGTTATGGAAAGGAGTTTCAATAATCATTCAAGCACTAGGTTCTAAAATATCTCCCAAAGATACCAACTTTCTCCTTTACACAACACATTTAATCACTCTATCTAGGAAAATGATGGATATTGATTCTATGTTCCAAATATGTTGTATGGCACGGATGACTTTAAGAAATAGAGATTATCCTGACGGGCCTCTTGTAGGTATGTGAGCCCTTAAAATTTAGCCCTAGTTTAGAGAGTAATTCAGAGATACAGATAAAGAAGCAAGGTTCTCCATGGTTATCTTTAAAATGGTGAGAGCTACACTGTAAGGATCAAAAGTATTACATAAGATTAGAGTTGAAATATATGACCTAGGCTGTAGCCAGGAAGAAATTACACTGGGCCAACTGGCATGAGCTCTGAAGAAAATTCCAAGCTCTATCTGAGAACAGAGGCAGTGTGCACCTTGGTTTCAGCTTTGTGATAATGTGAGCTGAACCTAGTCCACACTGTGCTTGGACATCTGATTCATATACCTGTAATAAATGAATACGATTTTATGTCAGAGTTAATATAATATGTTATGTCAACTTGGAAAAGCCTTGGATTCAACTCCCAGCTAAAAATATCTAAAATGTATTTCTTCTCAGAAGTATACATATTCCCATGTGTGAAATTCTGATAGCAGATGTTTTTTTAATGCAACAGTTGCAGATGTTATGATATGACTCTGAAGGTCAGTTTTGATGTCAGTGCTTTTTGAAGGGAGGTCAGTTCTTACTGTGTAGTTCTAGACTATATTTTATTTTTAACATGCCAAATGGCTTTCTGAGATACACAAGGCTAAGACATTTTCCTTTAATTTTCTTGCAGAGGTTGGTGGTTACTCCTATGGATCAAAAGGTGAACTGGTTGGATGTGCTATATACTGGAAGACATTTATGGCAGCTTGAATGTTTTTTTTTTCTGAAGCCCTGAGGTGATATGTAGGAATGAATGGGTCTTAGTTACTTTTTACTCGTTGCTGGAACAAATACCTGACACTCAAAATGAAGGAAGGAAAGGTTTATTTAGCTCACAGTTACTGGAGACTTCAGTCCATATTCAGCTGGCCCAAGGCTGAGTGGAACAGGGCAGAGAGCATCCAGTTCATGGTGGAGGAACAGTAACAAAATGGTGACAGAGGCGGCCAACCAAACAGAGCAGCAGAACAACAGCTCTAGTCTGTCTCTGTCTCTCTTTATATTCCTATCAGGTTCTCTGTCTTACGATATCTGCCCCAGACCCCATCCATAGTCCCAGTCCTACTCACACCGATAATCCCATCAGTACTAAAACACATAATCCCAGTGCCTCATGAGTCAAGTCTCAATCTACAGAAGTCCCCACCCAATGACTACATGAGGCTTTGGGGGGACAACTAGACATAAACCATAACAGAGACACTACCTTATTATCAGCTGAACTATTTTTATGTATTTAGTACAGGGTCTACAGAGTACCACTACACAGATCATACTCGTAGTGATCCTCCTGTTCTCAGCTTCCCAAAGTGCTAGGATTACAGGCATGTGAGTTGGCATCTCAGGGTAACCCGGGAGTGGGGCCAGCATGGCACCCAAGGGATCGAACTCTGACCCCAGAGCTCTAAGCAGTCACTTTAGTCTGCTGAGCTACGTGGTTGGCCCATTAGCTGAATTTTTCAAAGACAAGTGCATAGGACACAACTCTAGTGGGTAAAGTTCCTGGAGAACAATCTATTTTAGAAGTTTCAGTGCAAAGGTAAAGTTGATGTAAGGTGTATGCCACACACACAAACACACACACACACACACACACACACACACACACACACACACACCTTTGCACCTT
>PVJA010055981.1:0-10971 GCA_004027025.1 Myocastor coypus
GTTGGTTGGCTACCTCTGCCGCCATTTTGTTGCTGTTCCGCCGCCATGAACTGGATGCTCTCCGCCCTGTTCCACTCAGCCTTGGGCCAGCCGAATATGGACTGAAACCTCTACAAACTGTGAGCTAAATAAACCTTTCCTTCCTTCATTTTGAGTGTCGGGTATTTGTCCCAGCAACGAGCAAAAAGTAACTAATACAATGTTTATATCAAAATTCCTGGAGCTGGTACATATGATGTCTCACACACAAAAAAGAATTTTTGTTCATTGAATTACCTTAAGCATCATGTCTTATGGAGATTATCCTGGGCTACATTTGTGCAGCTAGTGTAATCACAAAGATTCATATATGTTAACAGAGAGGAAGAAGAAGGGGGCTGAGAAAGATTTGATGATACTGTCTTTGATTGAAAATGTAAGATAAAACAGTATGCTAAAGAATGTGGATGAGGGCCAGCAGTATAGCTCAGTGGATTAAGGGCTTGCTTAGGGAAGCACAGGTGGCCAGGGTTCTGCCGTGCAGGCCCAGCTCTGGAGAAGGTGAGAGTCAAAGATGGAGTCTGGGCATGGTGGCGCATGCCTATAATCCCAGCAGTTGGGAGGTAGAAGCAGGAGGATCACTATGAGTTAGTAGTGAGGCCCTGTACCAAAAAAAAATGAACGTGGATGACCTCAACAGTTGCAGAGCACAATAAAGCAGATTACCTCCTAGAACCTCAAATGAGGGATGAAATCTTGCAGAGATCTAAATCTTATAGCTCATGAGACTCATTTTGAGTTTCTGACCTGGAGACCCTTAAGAAAATGAATTTATCTTCTTTTGAACCTCCAGCTTTGTAGTAATTTATTTATAGTCTTCATTTAAAAGGAGTGCAAGAAGCCAGTGTTTTCCAAACACAGAGAACAATAAATTTCCTGAATCATGCAGGAAAGTTGAGATGTCCCTGCTTTCAGATATGAAGCATAATAGCTTACTTTTAGGGGAATGTTGGATACTAGGTTAATGTTTATTTCATGTCATTTAATTATCACAAGACTTTTACAAGGCAGCCATCATTATTTTTGTCACTGTAGAGATTGAGCATTTGAGCTTTGAAAGTGTAGCTGGGTCAGCTAAGTTCATCCAAACATGATCTTTAAATTCAGATAGATTCTACTTTTCTTTTAACCTACTTATAATTGTATAAATAAAATTCATGTTACAATCATCAAAATTGTATATTCTTCAATTATAAAAATTTTAAATTAAAAAAAAGAAGCCAGTGTTTTCCAAACATGGGGAGCAATAAATTTCCACACCATCTCCACACAGATGTGTGTTGCAAATACATTTAATGTATTGCCATGTCTTCAAAAGGTGTGGTCAAATACACAATGAATGTTGTTGTCCATGCCATTCAATAGAAAGGTAGGATTATTAAAATATTACTGTGTCCTCACGTACCTTATTCACTGAATGTGGCACCACGTGACTTTTAGCTGTCGCCCAAAGTGCAAATGATGATGAATGGTAAAAATTTTAAATAGATCCAACATATGGAGGAAGTCATGACAGTGCAACTACACACACACACACACACACACACACACACACACACACACACACTCCTCAGTACTTGGCAAAAGTGATAAGAATGTTGGGATAAGTGTTTCAGGCAAGCTGGAATATTTTGAGGGGAGTTGTGTCTTCTATTATATAAAATGTTTACAATTTAAACCTTCACCATACTTGTTAGTCAAAATGTGTCCAAAAAGAACTTAAGTAAGATATGAGAAATAAATCAAAGAATATATTACATGTACCTTCTCAATGGAATTCTTATAAAATTTAAAGGATTAACGGGTCAATTATCATGTGTTTCTTTTGTAACAGTGAAGGAATAATACTCACAGAGTTATGATCGATATGATATTCTTGAGTAGCAGTCTGCCATCACAGGTTTAAAATGTTCACCTAATATCACTTCAATATGTTCAATTGGAAGCTTAAAATAGCATTAGTGTATAGAATAATTCTTTATGATTTTGTTAGAAAAATCTTTGCTCAACCAAAGTCCTATTATTTGAACTTAAATCGGATTTCAAGTGAGCATTTGTAGGCTTGTTTATTTGTTGATCAAAAGAGCAGAGTATATATGTTCGTTTTCTTTCCCAGTGCAACTGAGAATATGAATCACTGAGCACAGGGACCAAAGTAAAGAACTACAAACCTAATGACCTTGAATTTAAAGTAAATGAGAAAAAGCACACATATCCAATTAATAAAAATACGGCAACGTGAAAACATTACCAAATACATCAACAGGGATCACAGGGGTCAGAAAGATTTACAAATATACATTGGGAAAGTGGAAAAAAGAAACAAATACTGTAGCTTGTTTTAAATTCAACATAATTGGAAAAACAAGTTTGAAGATACTTGAAACTTAACTTTATATGTGCTGATATGTTTCTTTGACACATAAAACACTTCTAAAAGACATCAGTTTTTGCATGTATTTGGAAATTTCCAACTTTTCACACTCACAGACAACATATTTCGCTATGTACAACCTTCTAACCTATTTTCTGACTACTTAAAAAAAGCCTCATGACTTCCTGCCAGGAATACTAGGGAACGAATTTTATATTCAGCATTCATAAGGAAATATTAACAATTAAAATATTTTGTCGCCTGAACTACTTAGTGAGAACCTGTCTCAAAAAACAAAATAGCAGAAAATATTATGCCACTCCATTTGGCTTCTAATGACTTTTTTGTTTGTTTGCTTGCTTGTTTGTTTGTTTCAGTACCAGGGATTAAACTCAGGACCTTGCTCTTGCCAAGTAATATTTATGCTACTGACCTATCTTCTTGGCTCTCTAATGAATTTTAAATAAAGGTGTCAATTTTTTTCTGATATCTCACTACTTGAACGTATAATATTGCATAATACCAACCATATAGTGTAGTCTTAGAATTGACACTTCCCCACCTCATTATCCTGTTTTGCTCTCATATAACTGAACTTGATAACTTTTTTGAATTTTTTAAGAGTTATTTGCCACGCAAATGTGAACGTTTCATGAGTAGATTTCAATTAACAATACTATGATATAAACATGAGCTGCAGTTCAGTACTCATTGAGAAAGGGAATTTTTTATATTCCCAACTACTTATTATATCTTAGCACTTTAATAAAACCTAAAAGACTCAAGAGCAACTACAAGTATTGTTCTGAAGGAAGCCACTGTAAATTTTATTATTCTGGGAGAAGGAGATAGCTCAGTAGAATAAGTGCTTGCCTGGCGACCGAAAGGTCCTGAGTTCAATCCCTGGTACCTAAAAATAAATAAATAAATAAATAAATAAATAAATAAATAACAAATTTTATTATTCTTTATATTTTTACTAATACACATTTGGAAGGCATAGTGATAACATACAGCTTGGGTTACAAAACTTTGTCTCTCTGCTCTTCCTTTTTCCCAGATCTCCTTCCCATATCTACAAAATCTACCTCTTTCTTTCTTTCTTTCTTTCTTTTTTTTTTTTTTTTTTTTTTTTTTTTTTTTTTTTTTTTTTTTTTTTTTTTTTTTTTTTTTTTTTTTTTTTTTTTTTTTTTTTTTTTTTTTTTTTTTTTGCAGAACCAGGGTTTGATCTCAGGCCCCTGCACTTGTCAGACAAGCACTTATTCTACTGAGCTATCTCACGAGCCCCTTACCAATTATTCCTGCCACAGATTTAGTATTTGCTTTTTGGTGTTTGTGATCCATTTTATTTATTTTAGTACAAGATTATATAGATATATAGATATAGTTATATATACATGAGAGAGAGAGAGAGAGATCAAGATTCACTGTTGTCCGGGGGGATAACCAATTTTCACAATATCATTTATTAAAGAGCCTCTGTTTTTCTGTAGCATATGTAATTGGTCTATGTGTAGAAAATAAGATGGCTGAAAGTTCTTGAACTTGTTTCTGTGTTCTCCATTCTACTCTTTCATTCAATATGTCTGCTTCTATGCCAGTACCATCCTATTTTTACTATTGGGGCAATATATTAAAAATTGAATTTCCTTCCCCTCTGCCTCTTGCTTTTGTTGCCAGGTATAGCAGTCTGGGCTGAAATTTGTTTTCATGGAGGACTTGAAGCACTGTGCTCCATGCTCTTTTTTATTCCATGGTTTGTAAAGAGAAATCCGCTGTTATTCTGTTGGGTTTTCCTTTAAATGTGATAGGTTTCTTTTCTCTAGCAGCTTTTAGTATATGATTCTTCAGCTGGATTTCTGGTATCTTGACTATTATATGTGTTGGTGTGTTTTTAGTTGGGTTGATGTTATTTGGAGTTCTGTAGGCTTCAGTTACCTGAATGTCTGATTGTTTTCTCAGATTTGGGAAGTTTTCTGCTATTACTTCTGCCCATATTCTTTTTATATCATTTGTATTGACTCTTTCTTTCTCATTGATTCCCATTAATCTCATGTTCATTTTTGCATCGTCTTGCAGATGTTGAATTATTTTTTCCTGCATTCTGGTTGTTTTTAAAAGATCCTTTCTTACTCTTTTACTGGCTGCAACTGTGTCTTCAAGATCCGAAACTCTTTATTTTCGTTCATTTGGCTCTGCCAACTTGTGATGGAGATTTTATTTTCTTGTGTATCTCCTTGAAACTGTTTCATGTGATCTATGTCTTTCCTATATTGCTCCGTCAAGGAGTCCATCATTTTTCTATTCTCTAATTTTTCATCAATGTCTTTTTTAATAGTATTGAATGTCTGTCATTATGGTTATCCTTTCTATCTCTAATTCAGAGATTTTTTCTGTTCTGTTCTCCTCTCTACTTTTCTGTAGTTGTTCCCCTACTTGGGATGCTATTGATTTAGGCATGTCTTTGTTAACTTTAGATATTATTTCTGCTCTGATGTCCTCTATACGTTTGTCCAGCCATTTTTCCTCTTCATGTATTTCTTTTTTTTTACTTCAAATGTTATCTCTGATCACAGTTGCTCTCTAAGTTTCGGCACTTGTCTGTCTGCCTCAGATGCTACCAATTCAGAGGTTTCATCTGCATGATTCCCATTTTCTTCCATGATAGTGTCTTCTGTATTTGATTTGGGTAGGCTCGTGCCCTGAGATTGCATCCTACTTCTTGTTGTTATCATTTTGTATGGAAGAGACTTCTGCACTTTGGTGGCGTTATGCTGTAAGTGTCTATTGTCCTTTGGTCTGGAGCCTCCAAGTTGGTTCCCTTATAGAAGTTCCTGGCTTCATGTTGGAGCTTGGGCTGCTGGCTGCTGTGAAGCCCTGTGGGTGTGGTCTGTACGTGGAAGTGGAACTTTAGAATTGAGGAGTCCTGGTAGGCTCGTGGACGAGATCGGTTGCCAGATGAGATGTATGACGTGTTCGGTAGTGGATCTTGGGCAGAAGGAGTTCAAAAAAAAGGGCAGGGGAAAGAGGAAGGGGAAGGCAGGCCAAGGATCCTGACCCAGCTTGGCTGTACTGGGGATCGGGAATAGAAACATTAAGTTAATTAGTCACAGGAACGCAGAACAGAAACAGAGGAGCATAAGGACCTTACCTGGCGGACGCAGGATTTGCAGGCTGTGGACCGGGCCCGGGGACGCAAATAGGAAGTTAGTTAGTCACAGGAACGCAGAAGATAAGCAAAGGAGCCCAGGAACCTCAGCCGGTGGGTGCGTGGGCCTTGCAACCTGGGGACCAGGGACCGGGGACCAAAAGAGGAAGTTAGTAGCAGGAACGCAGAAGAGAAGCAGAGGGGTCCAGGGACATTACCCCGCGGGCGTGCGGGCCTTGCGGACTGGGGACCGGCACCCAGGGACCAGAGCAGCAAAATATGATTTATATTTAAGCATTAGATAATTCTCATTCTTCCATCCTGTTATGGTTTGTGTATAGGTGTCCCCCCAAAGCCTCATATAGTTATCTAGGGCCTGCTTCTGGAATTTGTAATTGATTATTGTGAGAATGGTTGCTGCACCTCTCTTTGGGCAAATGACTGGCATTTCAATGTAACAAGGAAGAGGAGTTAGCTACTTAAGAGGCTGCTACCTCTCCCTCACTCTAGCTCTTAGCTGCCGCCTTGAACAGTTGCTCGCTGCCATGTGTCTGCCTTGGAAACAGCTGGATGTGGTCTGAAACCTCCAGTAACTGTAGGCTAAATAAACATTTCCTTCCCTCAGTTTGAGTGGCTGGTGTTTGTCCCAAAAACGAGACAAGAGTAACTAACACACATCCACATAAACTAAGATAGATAGATAGATAGATAGATAGATCCTGCATTAGTGTATCAGTGACTGAAATGTCTTGGGCACCTAGGTGGAATTTTTAACTTTTCTCTCTTCCAAATGCTCTACCCCAACAGTTTTGGTTTGACATCTGTGGGTTTGGCTAGTTGAGGATATTTGCCTCTGTCTTTTGTTTTTAATAAAATTTGAATATATTAATTCTAATTTATTTACCTTTTAAAGGATAAAACCATGCCTAAGACCTTTATTTTTGCAGCTTAAATGTCATGTGTAAGATGAGTCTGTCCTATGATTGGACATTTTTGAATTGAGCTTGTGGGCAGCATGACACATTAATATAGAACTTTCCTGTGTTGGGGAGAACGATGAGGTGTTCACTACTGAGGCACTGCTTGAAATGTATCTCTGCCTCCTGAGTTTCCAGTTGTAGTCATCAGCTCCCTGACACCTGTTTCTCTCAGTGGCCCATCTTTGTTCCATTAATTAGTGGCTTTTTAGGCAAGCAACAGCCATCAGATGCCAGCTCAGTCTTTTTCCTCTGAGCAATTCTGGGGCTTTCAGTTTTTGATTCCCTAATCAGCAAATATCTCTATCACTGAGTTTCTTCTCCCACGATTTAGGAGGAACAGTTAGCAGACCATAGCACAGGTCCAATTGACACTTCAGCCCTGTCTCTTTCTCTTGTGATGTTACAATTATACCCACGATGTCCAGTTTTCTGCACCTGGGGTACAACAATTGTGATCCAGGGGAATCCTTGCATTTTATTTCTAAAAACTCCTGATAATGGGCTTAATCTAGTGGATCTGCTTTCCTCTTCATTCTTCAAATCTGGTTTTCGTTGCCATTCCAGTTTCTCAATATCTGTGCTTCCTGTGAATCTTTTCTGATCTTGACCTTTGAATTTTTTCCTTCTTATCTGACCTGGTAGAATCCCATTATCAGTAGAATTTTGATGTAACATTTGCAGCTTAGTAAGCCATGAATTTCTTGCAAGTACCTATTTATATTCAGCAATTCTAAGTTCGCTGCAAATGCTCTAAAATTCTTTATATATTCATATACATATATACATATCTCTGATCGCAAATGCTTTTGTTTACAAATAGTTCAATTCAGCAAAAGTTTGCTTCTGTTTGTAAACTCATCAGGCGATATAGCCATGGTACAAGCATCTTCTTCAAAATTCTCTTAAACCAAGATATATACATGTATAATTTGAAATTTCAAAAGAGAATGCTTGTTATATAAGGAGATATAGAGATAAGCTTATGAAATACTCATTTTTCTCAGTTTGTCCATTGTCTTTATTTATTTTGCATTTTCTATAATGTATAGGCTAACTATGAACTCTGAATTGTTACCAAGACACTCCTAGATCATTTACAAAGGATAAATTCCTTTGTTGTCCTTGCCATCATTTTCTCTAAGAGTAAATAACCTTAGTTTTCAGTTCTGATGTCACATTCTCTGTCTAATTTTTTATTGTAATGGAATTTCTTGCCAACCCTATACTTGGTCCTTTCATTTACATTTCCTTCTTATTTCTCTGGTGACAAGGTTAAAATGAAACGTATCACTTTTAGTAATGCAAATTGAGCTGCTCAAACAACTCCGTGGAAAGCAGAATGAGGTAACTATTGCCACCCTCCTTCTTATATTCTCCCTTTTGTTCCTTGCACTTGTGCTTTTCCCAGAGTTTCTTTTTTTTGTTACTCTTAAAATAATGGTTTTTATTTTTCTGATTACAAAGATCAAGCAGTTTAATATAGACATTTGGAAAATATAAGAACATAAGAAAAGGCAAGCAGAGAGTAATTCCCTTACAGAGCAACTCCATCATTGCATACAACTGCTTAAAGATGTGCGCTTCCACAGACATAGTTTTGGTCAGACTATTAGAAATGTGTTGTGTAATTTTTTTTTACATTTAAATTGTAAGATTGTGATACTGTCTTCTATAATTAAATATTCTTTAAACTACGACTTAACTGGCAACACATTGTTTCCTAACGTGGACATTCAACAATTGGCAGTCACCCAAGGCAAAGAAAGAGCTGAGTACTAAGGTTTTCTTCCTCTTATTTCCAACATTTTTGACGGAAAGAAATCTATCAGTGTACCTTGAGTTTTATCATTTCTACTCCATGGAACATAATGGCAAGAATAGTACCATTATCTCTCCATAGTAAAGGTGAAAATTTACACTGTTCTTTGAATCCCTTCTTAAATGCTTCCATCACTTTTTGTGTCTTCAAAGGCTGTTTTAAGTACAGTGTCAAATTATTTCATAATCCATGAAGAAGAAATGACAGAGCCTTTGACAGAGTGCATTTAATATTGCTATCTCCACACTTACCTCCAGAACAGAAGACAGAGTTCATACTAATAATACAATTGAGTCATAACCACAACATCAGTCTTCCTGGGCCAGGCAGCAGTTCCCCAATACTACTTTTTTTCTGTTCGCATCTCCAGGAAGTAAGGCATTCGAAAACGTTTCGTCAGTTCCATCATACATTGGTATATAACATAAAGCATCAGAGAAAATTTGATGTCTGTTGCTAGTAAAGTTGCAAATATTGTTGGAAAACATAACTAAATAATTAATTATGTGTCATTTAGTTCTTAGAACATTAAATATTATTCCATTTTAATAGAATATAAATTTCTTTCTTCATAGTGTCCAGGTGGAATAAAAACTTCCATACTTCCCCTCCACTATGTTATCATCATGTTAGATCCCATTAAGTGTGTTTTCCCTTAAAAACATGGTTAGTCTGAGTTGATCCTTCAGCAAATGTCATTTAATCTGTCTTTCAAGAACATTGGTGTACCATTCTTAGAAACTTCTCAACAAAGTTTAAACAAACTTGAAGTCTCTAATGCACCTTTTTTCCCCAAAAAACTCTAAAGAATTTTCAAACTAGCTAGCCTGAACCTTACAAATAATTCAAAATTGAAACATATTTTCACTACTTCAACATGAATATGAAAACAAGGCAAAAATTATGTGTCATTCTCCAAAAAAATACACAATAAAATTTCAGCCTATACTGTAATTGTCAGTTGATATTTGGCATTATTTTTAGAAAAGTATTAGTAAAAAACAAATAGATGAGTAAACATTACCACTTTAGTAGATTCAATCGACTACAGGTGAATATACCTCACAGCTAGTGAGCATGGATAAATACTTAGTCAACTGAATAATTCTTATAATCAACTTCCATTTCCTTGCATAAGAAGCCTACTAAGTATGAGACCTCTCTGCTCAGAAAGAAGATTTTACAGCAGTTCCTTCTTTTGCAAATTGTTTTTCACTTACAGGAATTTCCATATAGTTTAAAATATTTTTTCATTCTACATTCTAAATGGCTCTAATGAAAAGTGAATAGTCTCTTTCGAAGACAGACAGAGACAGAGAGAGAGAGAGAGAGAGAGAGAGAGAGAGAGACAGAGACAGAGAGAGAGACTGAGGTACAAAGCATCAGTTGTAAGTTTTAGAAACTATTAATTTAAATTAAAAATCAGTTACAGGCTATTATGGTTTATGTCTAGTTGTCCCCCCAAAATCTGATGTAGTCATTGGCTGGGGACTTCTAGAATTTGAGACTTGATCCATGATCCCTGGGATTATGGGTTTTAGTACTTCTGGGATTATGGGTGTAGCCTAAGGTGAGGATAAGGTGGAGAGCCTGAATGTAATATAAAGAGAGACAGACACGAGCTGTTGATCTCTGCTGCCCTGTTTGGTTGGCTGCCTCTGTCACCATTTTGTTGCTGTTCCGTCACCATGAGCTGGATGCTTTCTGCTCTGTTCCACTCAGCCTTGGGCCAGCCTAATATGGACGAAAACCTCCACAAATAAACCTTTCCTTTCTTCATTTTGAGTGTTGTTTTGTCCCAGAAATGAGTAAAAAGTAACTAAGACAGAATTTGGTACCAGAGAACTGAGATTGTTGCTGTAGCTATACCTGACAATGTGGATTACAAGATTTTGGGAATAGCTTATGGGAAGAGTCAGGAAAGGCTCAGAGATGTCGGCTAAAGGCAAAGCACTAGAACGGCTTTGGTTGTTCAGCTTGGGTGATTCTGGTCAGATCTCAGATCAGAAAACTTACAGAAGGCCTGCCTGTAAAGACCAGGCTAAGGAGGTTTCTACTGGAAAAAAGGGACAGCGTTGGTCACTGGACTCCAGATGATTTGTGTTGTGGATTGGCTTAAAGTCTTTCAGAATTGTAGTTGTGCCCAGAGACTTTGCCTAAGACTGAGATTAAGCATGGTGGACCAATTAATCTTTCAAGAGACATTTCAAAGCAGCAAACTATTGGGGCGCTGGCTTGATGATTATTGGTGGCTTTTAGCCAGATTTATGTGGAAAATCACGAGCAAAGAGCCAAGAATGATGATTCAAAATGTGAGTTTGGCCACAAAGGAAGCACCAGGAAAGCTGTGGACTGCAAAGATGGAGCTAAAAGGATCTCCGTTCTGGGAAGGAACCAAAGAACCAAAAGGATGGCCTGAGGGCATCACAAGCAGTGGCAGCTCTCCACCCTTTGCAGCCTCAGAATTCCAAGGCAGAGAGGCCTTGCTTTGAGAAGAAAGCCACAGAGACCCAAGTAGTAGAATGGCGGCAGCGGCCAAACCAGGTTCCAAAATGGCGCCCACATGGAGAATTTGTTTTTCGTAATCAAGGTCAGAGTGCTCAGCAATCTA
>PVJA010055982.1:0-10968 GCA_004027025.1 Myocastor coypus
TTTTGCGGGACCGGGGATTGAACTCAGGTCCTTGTGTTTTCCAGGTAAGTGCTTATTCTACTGAGCTATCTTCCCAGCCCTTGTATTGGCTTATTTTTGTCATGTTGTTTTCCTATTATGGGTTCTGTACTTTTCCCCTCAGCTGAATCACTTGCTCTGCTTGGCAGTTGTTTTTCTGCTGTTGTTCTTGAAATTGTATTTTTTTTCCTGTCTATTCGTAAAATCCCTGTTAGTACTCTTTGTAGGGTTGGTTTGGTAGTCACATGTTTCTTCACTTGTTCTTTGGCATGGAAGTATCTTATCTTGCCATTAAATTTTTGCAGGGTGCATGAATCTACATTAGAATTTCTTTTCTTTCAGGACCTGAAATACTTCACTCCATGTTCTTCTTGATTTAATAGTCTGAATGGAGAAATCTGTTGTGATGTTGTGATTCTGACAGGTTTTCCATTGTAGGTGATCTTTTTTTTTCCCCTCTAACAGCTTTTCTTAATGTTATGGCCAACTCAGCCTGCTCTGGTGGTGGGGCTGGTGCAGCACCTGGTGCTGAGGATAGAACTGCACTCTCTGTGGTTCCCTAAGCTTTCCTAAGCAGGCACTTTTAGACCACTGAGCCATCTTGCCAGCCCACTGCTGTCTTAAATGTCTGAAAGTCAATCTTCAGTTTTGTTCAAGTGCTTTTGCCAGTTTTTAGTGGAATTCTTAATTTCTTGCATATCTGAATCTGTTTCATACATTCTTTCTTTCTTATATTGCTTGTTCAATGTTTCCATCATTTTCTAATCTCCTCTATTTGTTACCTATGTCTTCTTTAGTTGTGCTGAGAAATTCTTTCAAGTTATCATTTCTGACCTGAGAGATTATTTCTGGTCTGATTTCTTTCATATCCTGATGGAATTGTTTCTTTATTTTAATTGCTATCATATTAGAAATTTCAAATGTGTGACTTTTAAGTTTTTCTATGTCCTTGTCACCTGGACTTGTTCTGGGTGGGTTGTACCTCTGAAATGACATATTGCTCCTTTTTGGGGGGTTATTTTTGAAGTTCTCAATATTCACCCAGGCTGCAGTGGTGAGAGAGTGGCGGGATATGTGTTACCAAGGTTCTTGGGACAATGGGGGACAGGATACTCAGGCTCACACAGAAAGCAAATTGGTCAAGCAATGGCTGTGAATCATCTAGATAGCTGACACTGACAAAAGTTCTGCAAACCACTGTACATGGTTGGATTTGAAGGTTAGTCCTGAAGGAATTTGACTGATGTTGGGAGATACAAAAGTTACATTTTAAAAAATATATATGTCTTGCTTTAATTTGGACTTATCCACCCAGCAGAAAAAATTAACCATGAGGCATAAAATGTAAAGCCAGATTAGTATGCTGAGGTATAAAAGGCTCAAGTCAACAGCTTTCAACATTGCCAGATCTGCTGATAAACCTCTACTATTATGGACTATCGGAATATATATATATACATATATATATATATACATATATATATATATATATATATATATATATATATATTCTCTTAGTTCAATGAGAAGAAATATGTGTACTAATAGTGTTCAGAAAAGTTATCATGTGTGCATCTTGTATTCTGAATAAGTACTATAAAGACAGCAACATACATTGTGTTAATTATTGTGGCTGTCCTACTAACATGTTCTGAAACTGTCTCCTTGTTGTTTCTTATTAAAAGTAATTTAAAAACTGCATAATAAAAAAGACTCTTGGGACTAGTGTCAGAGGATGGCAGAAGCTCAGCTATGCTTCTGCACAGATGGTAGGTCTAGACCAGAGTCAATAGGTGGCTGTAGCTGCCTGGTGTCCACTTGTGTTCTGAGAAATTAGGTTAGGCCCCCACAATTCTGCTGCTGTTCAAAATTAGTGGTATGTGGGAGTCTGATTTCTGTTTCTGTTTTCATACCCAGGAATTTGGTCCATGGTGAGAGGTACAGATCTAAGTTCAATCTCCTATGTGGAGCCCTGACATGGTTCAAAGCCCCAATTACTATTATCTTGGTGAATTTTTTTTTTTTTGAGACAGGGTCTTGCTATGCAGTTGAGGCTGGCCTTGAGCTCACTTTTGTAGCCCAGGCTGGTCTCGAACTCGCACCAGTCCTCCTGCCTCAGCCTCCCGAGTGCTGGGATTACAGGCGTGCGCCACAACGCCCGGCTTATCTTGGTGAATTTTACTATGGTGTCAAAGGATGAAAATCATACAAAAGCAAAGAAAGTGAAATTAGACATGAATCTTAATGTACTTGTAAGTCCATTCATACATGGGATTTGATGGGAAATCTCATTCAAAAGTGACAGAGGCCCACTTACTGGTTCATGCACAATTACTCTCTCTAAAACTTATAATCGTTGTGACATCTAGATCAGATTTTTTTTTAGAATTTATTTTATTTTATTTATTTATTTTTTTTTTGTTTCAGAACCTTTATTTGTTCATTCACTCATTTTTATGGCCGGCTCCGCCCATACCGAGGGCAGGGCTGGCACAGCATGTGGTGCTGGGGATTGAACCACGGTCTCTGAAGCCGCCCAAGCTTTCCCAAGCAGGCGCTTTAGACCACTGAGCCATCCCGCCAGGCCCTAGATCAGATTTTTTATTTTCAAGCACGTTCATAATTTTGAGCCCACAGTTAGGCTCTTTGCAGCTTACTTAAATGCTCAGGTTTAAAATAGTTCATTATTGTGTGTTATTTCCAAATATGTTTTGAGTTCCATTGATACTAATAAGAAATGAAAAAATCCTTTGAAAGTCAGAAGAAAGTGCTGTGATTCACTTAGTTTTTTGAAAATTTCTAAACAGTGATTTTCTGACTCAGTCTGTTTGACCATAAATATAAAATTTGAGGTAACAGCAGGTCTTTGACAGTTAAGCTAAGGGCTTGTCTTTGCTACAATATTAGTTATTGTAAAAGAGGTAACCTTTTCTACAGCTATCATAGTAAATCTTCTCTTGTTGCGGGGACTAACACCCAACACCAAAAATGAAGGAAGGAAAGGTTTATTTAGCTCACAGTTACTGGAGGTTTCAGTCCATACTAGGCTGGATCCAAGGCAGAGAGGCACAATGCAGAGGCCAGCAGCTCATGGTGGCAGAACAGCAACAAAATGGTGACAGAGGCAACCGACCAATCAGGAGAGCGCAGCAACAGCCTGAGTCTACCTCTCTGTCTCTCTTTATATCATATTCAGGCTCTCTGACTCAGCCTATCTGCCTTAGGCTGCACCCATAATTCCAGGACTCAGACCCATAGTCCCATCAGTACTAAAACACATAATCCCATTGGATCATGAGTCAAGTCTAAAACTTTAGAAGCTCCCGCCCCATGATTGCATGAGGCTTTGGGGGGACAACTAGACATAAACCATAACATTCTGCCTCTGGACGCCCCAAGTCTCATGCACATCCCTTTGTGCAAAAGAAATTTTAGTCCATCTGGAAGAGTTGTCAAAATCCCAACAGTTTCAGCATTGCTGAAAAGTCCAAGTTCCAAGTCTTCCCCAAGATCCAAGGCAAACTTTCAACTGTGAGTCCCTGTATAAAAGAAAAGTTAAACATATCCAACATTCAAAGGTAGAAGATAAACATTACCAATCCAAAATTTGCAAACAACAGGGTAATACAAAAGACTGGGACAAACGCATGTCCAAAATCCAGCAGAGTAAACATGAAATCCCATAGTTCCTATTGGAGCATGCAAAACAGTCTGTACTGAGTTGTGGACTCCATACAGCTCTATCCCTAAGGCATTCTTGGTGGTAGTTTCTGTGGCTTCCCTCTTAGGCTGGTTTTGTTCCCTCTTTGCATGATCCATGTTCCTGGATTTTCCAAACTTCTGGGGTTTCCACTGAACAGGCTTCTCACACACAGCTTCATACACTGCCCTCTCAGAGGCACACTGCCTGGCCTCCCAGGCCTTCTGCATTCTAGGTGGAAGTCTTCTTAACCTAACAACTCCTGTATTTTCAATGCGCCTAAAACAACTGACACGTGAATGATGCCAAGGTCTGATGCCAGCTGGAGTAGTAGTCAGGCTTCTTTCTCACTTGGCTGTAGGGGTGGAGTGCCTGGATTGATAAACATTATGACCTTGATTCTGAGGAATAAATTCTCTACGCTGGCACCATTTTGGAACCTGATTTGGCTGTTGCCACCATTCTGGTACATGGGTCTCTGCAGCTTTCTTTTCGAGGCAAAACCTCTCTCTTCTGCAATTCTGAAGCTGCAGTGGGTGGAGAGCTGCCACCTCTTGTGATTCTCTCAGGCCTTTCTTTTGATTTTTTGGTTCCTTCCTAGCAATGGAGATCCTTTTAGTTCCATCTTTGCAGTCCACAGCTTTCCTGGTGCTTCCTTCCTGGGCAAACTCAAGATATTTTAAAGTATCCTGCTTGACTCTTTGCTCTTGATTCTTGACATAAATCTGGCTAAAAATTGCCAATAATAACCATGCCACCACCCCAACAGTTTGTTGCTTTGAAATATTTCTTGCAAGATTAATCAGTCCACCATGCTTAATCTCAGTTTTAGGCAAAATCTTTGGGCACAAACAAAATTCCCACAGACTTTCAGCTAATCCATAGCACAAATGATCTAGAGTCCAGTGATCAGTGCTATCTTTTTTCCCAAGCAGAAACCTCCTCAACCTGGTCTTTACAAGCAGGCTTGTTCTCAATCTTCTGGTCTGAGTTCTGACCAGAATCTCCTCTACAGAACAGCTGAAGCTTTTCCAGCTCTTCACAAGTAGATGACTTCTCCAAATATTTGCTATCTCTGCTCATAAGCCATTCTTTATACTCAGGCTTCAAGTTTGTCTTCTGGTCTGAGTTCTGACCAGAATCTCCCAAACAGAACAGCCAAAGCTTTTCCCATGCTTCTCTTATCAGCGACATCTCTGAACTTTTCCTGTCTCTTCCCATAAGCCATTCCCAAAAGCTCATAACATGCTAACCCCTATTACTTTCCTTCACCCTTCCTTACCCTTTTCTTTTGCTCTAATGCTTTTGCAATTCAAAGTAATAGAAGCTTTTATAAGGTTGCTGTTTGACTTTCAACTGGTTCTATATTTACAAATTTTTATAGTTAGTTGGTTTATGGGTTGGTAAGGTGATGGTGCGTACATAAATACACACCTGGGAATGGGTTAAGCACGGTTTTGTTTTAATTTGAAGAAGTGATTAAAGCATTAACTAAGTGAATTTTTATGCAGTTTTCACAGTACTGAGAATGAAAACTAGGGGTGCTCTACATTGAGCTATGTGTCCAAATATTTTTATTTTTTTCCTTGTGAATGAAATTGTTACTCACATGTTGTATCTAGAAGAAGATGATAAATTTGTGTATATAATAATTTCAAAAAATATGCAAGAAATGACTACAATTTTTTGTAAACCAAAACATGTATTAAAATCAATGGACTTTGGATAGTTCATTTTGTTGTGTTCTTGGTACAAATGGCACACATCTGATTTGAAACATACAGAAAAAGCATGAACTACTCCAACCTGGAATGCAAGTGTCAAATTCATGCACTCCAACAATTATGAAAATTCTTTAATCCAAAATATACTATTGCAAAATTTTATAACATTTTTCCAATACGTCTGGATGTAAAGTTTGGATCCGTTTTCAGAAATTGCATCTACATACTTTTTGCATGGTATAACTCACCAGTAAAAAAGATGTTTATAAAATACCTTCTTATGGGATTAAAAAATATTAAAGTAACCCACATTTGTGATTACTAGCATACCAATATCCTTAGAATTTGCTATTTATGGAACTGGCTATTGTTTTCCTTAGTAGTGTTCAATAAAGTTGTCCGTGGGAAACCAGCTGCACGGGACAGCCTTGTTGGTATTAAAGAAAATCATGTGTCGAAAGGCTAAATCATTGGCATGTAGGAAATCAAACACGAAGTAGACATTCTGTTTTTGTGAGCCAGTATTATTGAAGCAGTATAAAAGTTATCAAAAATATTAAATAGATTTATTTAATGTTTCTGTTAGTGCTATAAGTCTCTCTTTGTAACAGTGCTTTCAAGAATGCCAATTTGAATTAAATTTTTCATCGTATATAATTGCTTTATGAATGATTCAAAATGATATATTTTGATTTTAGTCTTAATCATTTTTCATTGAATGTGAAGTATTAATTTGACAGCCTTTTTTATTTTAAGGCTAGGCTTCAACATGTGGTTCTTCTGCTTCACTTTCCATCAGTGCTGAGACTATTGGTGTCCACCACTACACCTGGTTCAATTAAATGGCTTATTAATGACATGAGTGCTGAGGGTGCTAGGTAGAATACCCTTTCTCCCTTACATAGACACTTAATCTTTTTAGGATGACACCAGTAGAAGTAAATTTAAGTGCTAAAAACTTGACAGTTTTTATTAAACATATGAAGATCAAAGAATAAACGTTAATTTTGTTGAATTCAAGGATACATTTTCTGGGGTTGATGATACTACAATGATTCCTAGTCAAAGATCTATGTGTTGGTAGACTTGTATCACATCTCACTGATTTTCAACAATGAGATGCAATGGGGCTCTTCCTCTTCCTCCTATTCTTCTTCTTCCTCCGCCTCCTCCTCCCCTTTTTCTTCTTCTTTTTCTGTTTTTGGCACCAAGGTTCAAACTCACAACCTTGCATTTGCCAGGCAGGCACTTGTGCCACGGAGCTATCTACCAAGCCCCTAAAGTTGCTTTCTATTAGGCCTGATGCCCATCATTTCTTTGGCAGCAGGTGACAAGGTACAAACAGCTTTCTTATTTTCTTCAAGACCTGGAATCTCAGCCTGGGCTCCACTGTGAGTTCAAGGCCAGTGTGCATTGTACAGGGAGACCCTGTCTCTAAAGAAGAAGAAGAGAGACAGAAAGACACAGAGACAGAGAGGGAGAGAGGGGAAGAAGAGAGAGAGAGATAGAGGGAGAGAGAGACAGAGACAGAGAGAGAAAGAGAAAGAGACAGAGACAGAGACAGAGAGGAGGCTGGAATCTTAATCCGAGGCTCAGTGGTCCTCCTTCCTTGGCCTCCCTACTGTCTGGGACTGCAGGAGCCTTTGTACCCCACTCAACTTTGGTTTTTACTGTGGCTGACTTGCAAATGGCCATTTGCTTTCTGTTCTGTGTGTTGGAAGTTGTGGGAGGAGGAGCCACCCTGAAGGCAGAGCAGAGCTCTGCTCCGCCTCTGGCATTCTGGTGATGGTAAGCAGGGCAGGAGGCCGCTTGGCCTGTTGCTGTTGTACTGTGGGATGATCCAGGGCCTTCACGCTACAGCCTGTGACTTTTTAAATTTTTTCTTTTAATTTTGAGCCAGGCTCTTGCTAAACTGACCAGGCTAGGCACTTTAAAAGCTGATACCAATCCGGGCACAGTGATAGATCACGTAATCACAGCACTAGGGAGGCTGAAACAAGAGGATCATGTGAGTTCAAGGCCAGCCTGGGCTACGAAGTGAGATGTTTCAAAACAACAACACCTCTGCAAAAAAAAAAAAAAAAAAAAAAAAAAAATCCAAAAAAATAATGACTGGATCAGGCCAGAAGCTGGGGATGCAGGGAGCAATAACAGTGTCCGTGGAGCCATTCTAAGTGACAGCTTCTTCAGGGGACCAGCAGGAGTGGAGTCTCAGTCTTGAGGGTGGGATGGTGAGTGGTCTGGGCGCCTCAGTGTGGGACCCCGTCCCAATTCAGGTCCCTTCCCAGCACATTATATAAATCAGGGGCTATTTTGAGATTCTAGCTGGTGGTGGTTCTAGACTTCTGGGGTGAACTGGAGAACCCCTATCATCTTTAGAGGTCTCCTGTGCTTTGATTTTGTGGGGGGGTTCGTTTGTTTGTTTTTGGTAGTACCAGGGACTGAACTCAGGACCTTGTGCTTGCCAGGCAAGCACTTATTCCACTGAGCTATCTCCCTGGCTCTCCTGTGCTTCAAGCTACTAGAGATAAAAGCAAGATACAGACCCAAGCCCGGCTCGTCTACCAAGGGCTGTAACCAAAGCTCTTGGAGCCTCTGTTTCTTCAAGTATGAAATAGAAAATCACATTTGACATCTCAAAGGCCTGGCTTGATAAACAGGCTGGGGTGTAAGCAGAGGCTCGAAAAGTGTGTTTCAGGGACCAGCAAGATAACTTAGCAGTTTAAAGTGCCTGCTGAGGGAAGCTCAGGCAAATGCAGGGACCACAGCTCCATCCCCAGCACCACATGCTGCGCCAGCCCCACCCCCAGCGTGAGCTGAGCTAGCCACAAAAAAAAGTGTGTTTCAACAGGAGGATCACTAGAGTCCAAGATGCACAATGAGATCCTATGCTAAATAGATTTTTTAAAAAAAGTGTGTTTCAGGAATGGGGTGTAGCAGCTAGGGTAGAATGCTTGCCCAGCCTGACCCAGTCCCTGGGTACTTTCCCTAGGACCTTAAAAAAAAGAGCATTCCCTTTTCATTCCTTTATTTGAACAGGAACTGGTTAGAAAATAGAAGACAGCTGAGTGGCTTTACCACTATCAGAGGTTGAGATGGTTTGAGAAATGGCATATTGCTTTTTGTGTTTTTTTAATTTAAATATAACAATAGTTATATTGCATATTTTCATCATCAGATCAGTTTAGATTGATAGATATAGGTATATAAGATTGATCAAACAATTAAACATTGACACTTTCAATAAACATTACTTTTTTTCCCCCCTTTCTTTTTTTAACAGTTGACACATTGCATATTGTTCTCACAATCGTTCTACAGAGCACAGTGTGTGGGCATGACCCACCTTCCTATTGATGTTGCTAAGAAAAAAAAAGAAAACTCTTCCCTTTGAGTTAAGAGGAACAAATGCATACACAGTCCAGTGTTCTACAATTGCTGTAGGCCACCAGTGAAGCTTGAAATGTTGGAGGCTATTGATCCAAGCCTCCTACAGCTCATCTCATCAATCTAGCTCTGTGGTTCATGCATTGCAATTAAGCTATTTTTTGCTGAGTGATCAAGGGCAAGTCGAAGCAAGACCTGTATAACAAAACATTCATTTTTTTGTATCTTCCAAGGTCAGATCCCCTCAGGATTAACTTTGGGACCGTATACAATACTTTGTAGAACTGTTGTTAGTGTCAGCCTTCGGGTCGAGTCACGGCCATTGCTTGGCCAGTTTGCTTTCTGTGAAAGCCTGCGAGAATGTTTTTCTCTGGGTGACTCTCTTTAGACACACTAAGAGTCTCTACATACCTTAAGCTAGCCTTGAACTCACCACGATCCTCGTGCCTGAGCCTCCCCAGGGGCTGGAATGACATGCTCAGCGAAAATGTTTAATTTTGAAGGGATGGGGAGATTGCTGCTGAGCTCTCAGTAGCATAAGGGCATGCCTGGAAGGCGCATAATAATAAAAAAAAGTAGAAAAAAGAAAGATGCAAGGGGCTTTGATGAATGTGATAATTCTGTATACCTAAAATGTACCAATAAACTCGATTATAAAAAATACATAAAAAGCTTCTAAATATAAAAAAGATGCAATGCAATCACTCAGAATGCTTTAAAACGTGAACTCCCAGGGTCATATGTTTCTGAATGAGAATATTTACAAAAATATTCTGGGTTGTATATTTTAATATGTGTTCCATATGATTCTGACATAATCAGCAAGTTGTACTTTGAGAAACACTATTGTAATTCTTCATGAAAATGTCAACCAATCTATTCCTTCCTATAGACATTGATCAGAGAACATAGGTTCCCCTGCTCTTTGTCTTTCATGATGGTTCCTTTCAAAAACTGTAGTTACGTTATTTATTTTTCTGTCTTTTTCCTCTGAGACTGTGAGCTCCTTTCAGGCCAGAATTTATCCATGTTCAGCACCAGCAGCATGGCATGGATCATAGAAGATATTCACTTGTTGAATAAATAACTTGTATGAATTATAGCTAGAATAATAAAAAAGTGAAAAACCATATTACATATACATGGTTTTGTAGTATTTTAAAAATTCTTAATATGTTATGTATATTTTCACACTTTACTAATGGTTAAGAAAATGAGTTGTACTGTCCCTGTGATATTTCATCTTAAAAATATAATTATCATTTAAACAACCCCTTGCTTTTGTAAAACTGTTGCCAGATTTTGCTATTACCAGTAGTACTACAATTAAGAAACTGTGTGACATTCAGTTTTCCATCTCACTGTGTTTCTAAAAGTAGAGGACATCAGCAATATTGAAGGTTTTGAATCATATTATCAAACTGCTCTCGGAAAGGGATACTGCACCCATCTGAAAATATCTGAAGAGTTAAAGAAAAGTCTCTCTTTTCTTTCATCTACTATAGGGCCAGATCTTATAATTAATGTTTTTGTAGTACCATGCAAAATCAAATCCTTAAACTGAAATGAAATTTTTGCAGACTTTATAGAATCATTTTGGCATTATCGGAGGCTGTTGACTTGAGCCTTTTACAACTCAGCATATTAATATGGCTTTCCTTTTTATTTAGGTAGGTGCCAAGAAAAATCGTTCCTAATTTGATATTCAAATATAAGCATATTTGTTCTCTGATGTTTTGTTTCTTAACTTCAGGATCCTGAGAGAAGCCATTTTGTCTTAATTGCTGGGGAACCATTAAGAGAACCGGTTGTCCAACATGGTAAGCCCGGATGATGATGATTTCCTAATTGACCTTTGTTTTCTTCCAGACTAGTGTACATATATGGCATTCCTGGCCAGACTGGCTGGATGCTTGTTCTATCACTTTATCAACAAATCTAAGGTGGTATTCTTTCCTAGATACATGCTTTTCTTTGCAATAAGAAACACTTAAGGGGCCCGGCGGGATGGCTCAATGGTCTAAGAAGCGCCTGCATGGGGGAAGCTTGGGCAGCTTCAGGGACCGAGGTTCGATCCCCGGCGCCACATGCTGCGCCAGCCCTGCCCTCGGGGCGGGCTGAGCCAGCCATAAAAAAAAA
>PVJA010055983.1:0-10968 GCA_004027025.1 Myocastor coypus
ATTTATTTATTTATTTATTTATTTATTCTTGTTTCAGAACCTCTGTTTGGTTATTCACTCATCTTTGTGGCTGGCTCAGCCCGCTCCGAGGGCAGGACTGGCGCAGCATATGGTTCCGGGGATCGAACCGCGGTCCCTGAAGCCACCCAAGCTTTCCCAAGCAGGCGCTTTAGACCACTGAGCCATTCCGCCCGGCCCCAGACTCTTTTATTTTTCTAAGATGGGATTTTGCTGTGTAATTCAAGCTAGTCTTGAGCTTGCTGTGATCCTCCTGCCTCAACTTCCTGAGTGCTATGATTACAGGTGTGTACCTCCAGGCCTGGCTCCACTCTTACTTCAATAAATATCACATGTCCTTTCCTAGTCTCAACAGCTTGCCTCAGCAGTAGGAAAAATAAGTGGCTGTCTACTTATAAACTTGGAAGACTCCTGCCTAAAAGTCCCTCCCCAGCCTGACTTCTATATCTAGACACAATCGAGGGACTCCATGAGCTTACCTGAGAGGAACTATGGCTAGCTCATCAACCTGTCAACCAACTGCCTCGCTCCAATATCATTGAGAATAGAGGAAGGGCCTGAAAGAATGTCACCCAATGCTATGGGCTATTTGGAGATGACCCCCCGCCCCCAAGAAAGCCTCATGCAGACATAGGTGGGGCTTTTTGGAGATGGATGGGTCTAGGGTAGGTTAAGGGGGACTAAGGGCGTGATTCAGGGTGTGTAATAACTAAATTGGTCTAGCGATTGACTTAGCATAGTTCTGGAAGTGGACAGTGGAAAAACCCATCCTGCTGGGTGGCACCAGACAAAAGGCTGGTAGCCTGGATGGGAAGAAAGGGAACATGAGGCTTGCTGCCCTGCTGCTTACTGCTGCTTCCTGCCTGCCCTGCCATAGATCATTTCTCCTCTGCCATGTGCCACGCTGTCTTGGAGCTAGTAGACCATGGGCTGAAAGCTCTTCAAACTGTGAGCTACAATAAACCTTTTTTCCTTTAACTTTGGGTGTTGGGTATTGTCTCAGTGGTAAGAAAAGTAATAAAGACACCTGGGATGGTATGATTTGATGGGCAAGAGGAAGAGGAGTTAGGAATTAAGAGAAAGAAAGGTCCAGATCTTGAATCACCATCAGGGAAGGAAAAGCCCTTGGATAGCCTCAGGCCTAGAGGTAAACAGTTCTCAGAGAGAAGCGTGCAAAAGGAGAGACAGGAATGAACATGCAAGGGGAACAGAAATGCAGGTGGGGAAGACGAAAGCCTCAGGAGGTGAATGGTGGCCACAGCTGCACGATACTGTGCTAATAGGCCACTGGACTGTGCTTTAATGGTGAAAACGGTAACTTTTATGTCGTGTCAACTACTGCACAACCTGTGAGGGAAGTGGAGGCAGCTGAGGCCCTCCACGCGCCCTCTGCCTCAGGTGACCATAGCTGCCAGGATGGTCCCCCTCGCTTTAACCTCCCTGTGCTTCATACCCCAACAGCACCCCTTCCTCACTGCATGAGGTCCATTTGTGTCACCAATAGCACTTCACAGGAAGTGACTAGTGCCAAGCTTCCAAGGCCAGGCCATGAGAAGCACTGTAGCTTCGGACTCCATCCTCTGGGGGAAAGTAGCTGCTGTGCTGTGAGGACACCCAGACAGCCCCCTGGGAGGAAGAGTGCTATGGAACTGAGGTCTTCAGCCAACAAACAGGACATTAGCTGCTCGGCAGGTGAGGAGCCCTTGGAAGCCTGGCCTCTAGCAGCGCCTGCCATCTTCCAGCCTGCAATTGCATGAGAGAGCCGAGGCAGAATCGCCTAGCTAAGCTGCTCCCAGGTTCCTGGCCGACAGAAACTGTGAGGTAAGGATTACCATTTTAAGCCATTATGTTTTGGGATGACTTATTACCAATAAATTATTAATGACTAAGGCAGCACCCAGACCTTTCTTGAGCTGTTTGTGATTGGAGGTGTCTTCAGTCATTTAGACAGATGAATTGGCTTCTGCATTATGTCACCACTGCCTAAAGATATTCTGTGGCTCCATTGAGACACAGCTGCTTTTACCTTTGCCTATTTTGAATACCCAATAACTTGGCTTAAATTTTTTTTCCTGGGGTTGGAACAGCCTTGCTGAATTTTGGAGAGTTATGGCTGGGATGAACAGTAATGTAATATACTTTGTCCAATACCATGAATGATTTTCCTTGAAGTCTGTAAAGGGTCACCGTTTTACACATTCTTCCTCATTGATATGTGTTAATTCTCTTTAAATGTAAAGAGGCAAGGAAGGAGGCCAGGGAAATAGCTCTGTGGCACAAGTGCTTGCCTGGCAAGTGCAAGGTTGTGAGTTTGAACCCCCATCCCAAGGGAAAAAAAAAGAGAGAGACAAGGAAAATGGACAAGGTAAATAAAGCCAAGGGACAGAGTTTTTTTTTTTTTTTTTTTTTTTTTTGTCTTTTTTGAGACAGGGTCTCGGCTAGGCAGTTCAGGCTGGCCTTGAGCTCACTTTTGTAGCCCAGGCTGGTCTCGAACTCACACCAATCCTCCTGCCTCAGCCTCCCGAGTGCTGGGATTACAGGCGTGAGCCACCACGCCCAGCAAAGGGACAGAGTTTCAAGCCAACATCTCTGGTCCTGGCTCTGTGTGTACCTACCTAAAACTCTCATTTCGGCATCTGTGAGTCCCCAGTTCTTCAGCCCAAGCTGGGTGAGCTGTGGGGTCCCCTCGAGGTGCTCCAGCAGGCTGGCCAGCCTGACATGCACACCCGGGCACCAGGGCAGCAGCAGCACAGAGAGCTGCTCCAGGAGGCCGAGCCTGTGGACTTGAGGAAACAAAAGCAGTTCAGGAACCAGGTTGTCTCCAATGGGACAGAAGGGGAAGGAACAAGAGGGGAAATGATCTCCACGTTGATGGCTCTGCAGCCTGTTCTGCTGTCTGTGGGCTCTCCTCCAACACACAAAAGCATGGCACGGCATGGGGTAATGAAGCTGCAGGGCCCATAAGGACAACCCAACCTGCAGCCAGGGGCAAGTCCTGGCAAGTCACTTAATCCTGACCAATTCCTCTCTTGTTACTGTGGAGTAAATCCCAAACATATCAGCTCTTTCATTTGTTCTTTTAATCATATATCACTGTCATACTTAAAAGTCTTATCACTAATTCCTTAAGCAAATTTGCCTCTAACTTCAGTCACAAGGTTGTTTGCAGAAGGGATTTAGTCTGAACTGGTGACTCCCAGGGGTCCGGGCCTCCAGGACCAGGGCCCTATAAGAAAGTGCTAAAAGCATTGCTTTTTCTGGGTGCATCCAGTTAGGCTCCCAGGTCTACCAGAGACCCCAGCTGAGCTGTTAGCTAACTGCCCACTACTCATATTCAAATAGGAACTTTTGGCTGAGTTGTCACGCTTACTCAGTTTTTGTAGAGCTTCATTTCCATCTTTTTCCAGGCAATTTTCTGATAAATCAAGAATGTTCAATTTGACCAAATTGTGTAGATTCTTAGCTGGAAAAAAAAAATGTATATGTTAAAAGAAAATTTTTTTTTAAGTTTCAGGGAACTATATCCATTCTTATTTAATCACTTAGTCATTTATTTATTTATGTTTATTTAACTGGTACAGGGTTTCACTGCACAGCTGGGACCCATAATGATACTCCTGTCTCAGCCTCCCCAGTGCTGGGATTACAGGTGTGCACCACCATGCCCAGTTTCAGTGGCCAGCACACAATGCAGGACCAGGAATGGAACCCCAGGACTACTGTCCAGACTGCTGAGCTCTCTCCCCAGCCCCTGTATGCATCTCCAAATATCCTTAAAAGGGGCCTGGCGGGATGGCTCAGTGGTCTAAAGTGCCTGCTTGGGAAAGCTTGGGCGGCTTCAGGGACTGCGGTTCGATCCCCAGCACCACATGCTGCGCCAGCCCTTGGGGCAGGCTGAGCCGGCCATAAAAATGAGTGAATAAACAAATAAAGGTTCTGAAAACAAGAAAAAAATAAATTAAAAAAAAAAAAAAAGAATTCCAAACCTTCTCTTCTTTGCTGATGGTAGTGCAAACTAGCACTGGACTAGGTAAACATCATTAGGTGCAGTACTAAGGTACAATACTTGCTTAGGTGTAACCTGTATAGAGAAGAGACAAAAGCCTACTGTCCCAAGAAGCAAGGAGCAATAGAGCCCAGGGAGAGCTACTGTCTCTGCATGGCAAATCCCAGAAAGCTGGGATTCAAGGCTGCAGATAACAGCTTCTCCTGCTGCTGCCCTGTTCTTTGATCCCTTGCTTGGCAGGAGATCAATCGCGTCCCCTCCCGTCTGCTTAATAAACTCTAGGTCGGGGCTGGGGAGATAGCTCTGAGGCACAAGTGCCTGCTGGGCAAGTGCAAGATCGTGAGTTCGAACCCTGGTCCCCCCCCCCCAAAAAAAAACTCTAGGTCATCTACAGAAAAGCAACATAAGACAGAGTTGTACTGTTGGCATGGGAGTCACGTGGTATCTGCAGGTGCACATTGAGGTGGTTGATTAGTTGTTTCTAATTCACAAATGCACCTTCCTGGGGCCCAATGAAATGGCTCAGTGGTCTAAAGCACCTGCTTGGGAAAGCTTGGGTGGCTTCAGGGACCGCGGTTCTATCCCCAGCACCACATGCTGCGCCAGCCCTGCCCTCGGGGTGGGCTGAGCCGGCCATAAAAAATGAGTGAATAAACAAACAAAGGTTCTGAAACAAGAAAAAAAAAAAAAAAATGCACCTTCGCGCACACAAGAAACTGGCACTGAAGTCAGTGAGACAAGTGTTCCTGTGCACTTCAGTTTAGATTATTTTGTTGATGTCATAGCTGTGATGTTAACAAAAACAGGAAGGGCTGGGCATGGTGATGCACGCCTGTAATCCCAGCACTTGGGAGGCTGAGGTAGGAAGATCAGTGTGAGTTCGAGACCAGCCTAGGCTACAAATATGAGCCCAAGGCCAGCCTAAACTGCACATTGAGACCCTGTCTCAAAAGAACAACAAAAAAAAAAACTCAAAAAAAAATAAATGAAAACAGGAAGAAGAAGAGGATGAGGAAGAAGAGAAGGGCAGGAAGAAGGGGAAGAAGGGGAAGAAGAGGAGGAACAGGAAGAAGAAGAAAAAGAGGAAGGAGGAGGAAGAGGAGGAGCAAGGAAGAGGAGGAGAAGAAGAGGAGGAAGCCGGGCGTGGTGGCGCACACCTGTAATCCCAGCACTCGGGAGGCTGAGGCAGGAGGATTGGTGCAAGTTCGAGACCAGCCTGGGCTACAAAAGTGAGCTCAAGGCCAGCCTCAACTGCATAGTGAGACCTTGTCTCAAAAAGACAAAAAAAAAAAAAAAAAAAAGAGGAGGAGCAGGAGGAGGAGGAAGAAAAGAACAGAGTGGCAGGTGCAAATCCAGCCACATCAGTAAGTACCTTAAATATAAATGGACTAAACTCACTAAGAACAGAGATAAAGAGCCAGGCATAGTGGTGCACACTTGTAATCCCAGGACTTGGGAGGCTGAGGCAGGAGGATTGGTGTGAATTTGAGACCAGCTTGGGCTACAAAAGTGAGCTCAAGACCAGCCTAAACTGCATAGTGAGACCCTGTCTCAAAAAGAAAAAAAAAAAGGAGAGATAAATACAATTGGATTACTTTTTTTCTCTCCTCTGTGTACTTTTCTCTGTTTCACTGCATAGCTTCAGGCTGTCCTTCAACTCACTATACAGCCCAGGCTGGCCTCAACCTTATGGTGAGTGATCTTCCTGCCTTAGCCTTTGGAGTGCTGGAATTACAGGTGTGCACCACCATGGCCAACCTGCTAGTAGTTTCATAGTCTCATTTTAAAAGGTTACACAATGTTTTTCCAAAGTCTAAATCTTTCAATAGTTTATTAAAAAATATAGTTGTCCATACTTGGTATACATATCCTTTAGGGATTCAAAAAATTCAACTGTTGTATTTATACATATAAACTCCATTTTAACAGAGCAGTGGGAAGAATCCAAGGTATGCAAGATTTAAGGAAATCCTTACATTTCTGCTTTATAGCCATTTATCTCTTCACCCAAACATTTACCAGGCAGTAATTACATGACAGGAAGTATGGCAAGTTTCAAGCAACTTTTTTCCCCAAAAACAATATTTTCATCATCTTCATCTTCTCTTAAAATTATAGGGTCTCCAACTATTTTGTAATTTACTCCTAATATCCATAATAATAATTAATTTTAATTCTAATCATTGAGAAGCTCATTAAAAACAGGCTGGATAAGACCTTGATGTCTTTATCATGTTTTCTGGTTAAATTTGAATTAAAATTAAATTTCCAGGGCTGGCCAGATAGCTCAGTGGACTAAAGCACTTGCTTAGGCAGTGCGCACCCACTGGGTTCCCATTCCTCATGCCAGCCCTACCCCTGGGGCATGCTGAGACAGCAATTGAGACTGAGAGTGGTGGCACGTACCTATAATCTCAGTTCTTGGGAGGCTGAAAACAGGAGAATTGCTACAAATCTGATCTCTGTAGTGTGGCCCTGTAAACCTCGTAGACCGTGTACTAAATACATCTTTTGAAAACATTAAATTTCCATCTCAGAAATTCAGAATGCATTGGTCTATAAGTGTCCCATGTTTCAGTTAACAGGAAATGGTTACCTAGAGTGCGCACAGAATTGGCAGTCAGGCAGCAGGAGACTAGCTGTACTTCTTGGAGGTCACGGGGTTCCCCTGACAGGGCCTCCACTATGTGACTCATCCCTTCTCCAATGTCAGACAAGTGGGTCAGGCGAAATAAGCACAGTTCCTTCAGGTTAGTCAGCCCTTTAGCTGCAAAGAGATGGAAAGGAGACACCTTAGGATGCCAGGTTAATTTGATTTAACAGCAATCAGTGGACCGAAAGAAGACAAAGAAGAACTGAGCAAGAGGCTCCTATATTTACGTTCCAAAGGGTTATTTTTTTTTAGACTCACACTTTCCAGTCTTCAGACCATTCAAAAGCCACCTGCATGTGCATCACTCTCTCAATAGCATGACAAAAACTACAGGAGTTGTGTAGCACAGTCAATGGGGATCAGTGTATACTCTTCCTATAACTCTTTGTTGTTGTTGTTGTTGTTGTTGTTGTTGTTGTTACAGCTGGCTCAACCCACCCCTAGCAGTTAGTCTCCTGCTGGCACAGCATGTGGTGCCAGGGATCCAACTGCGGTCCCTGTGGTTGCCTAAGCTTGCCCAAGCAGGCACTTTAGACCGCTGAGCTATTTTGTTGGCCCTCTTCCCATAACTCTTTTCGTGAATGAAATCTTCTGGGAGCTCATATCCTTTAGCCCCCTAAAACTCTTAGGGTGAAGCTACATGGGGGAGACCACCACAGAGAGTTACAGTGAAGACTACACTAGCCTATTTGACCAGTTGAAAGCTTTGTCTTACATCAACTGAAGACAGCCTTAAGTGCCCTGATTCTTAGGTTTAAAGTTAATGTAGTTTAGGAGTAATCATGTATAACTCCATGTCATTAAAATGTTTCTAGTCTGAATGTACTCAACACACTACACATTATTACACAATAATTCTTTAATACATAGCACATCATTGTTAATCTGATTAGGCTACTTTACTTAGGTTAAGATTTGATTGCTTAACAGCAGAATCAGGGGCCCAGTGGGATGGCTTAGTGGTCTAAAGCACCTGCTTGGGGAAACTTGGGCAGCTTCAGGGACCGCAGTTCGATCTCCGGCACCACATGCTGTGCCAGCCCTGCCCTCGAGGCAGGCTGAGCTGGCCATAAAAATGAGTGAATAAATAAATAAAAGTTCTGAAACAAGAAAAAAAAGAAAAAGCAGAATCAGATGGTCCTAGGGAGCTACTTCTGACTTTTCCCACCAGTTGTTGAGATCCTGGACAAGTTAGTAAACCAGTCTAGGTCATGGCAGATGTTCTATAAATGAATGAATTAAATAGATAGTCTCAGGTTCCTTCCAGCTTTGATATTGTGTAATACTTTATTAAATAATGAACCAAGGTTACTTTTCTTGGGGACTATATAAGGGAAAAGAGTTCAACCATGTTTTAATTTTTTTTTAAAAGTTGCTTTTTGGCAGGAAGCAGAATTTATAAAGAAGGCTAAAGGAAGAGAAGCATTCTATTGAGGTCTCGAGCAAATGGAAAAAAGAAGTGAAAAAGGAAAGCAGGAAGGCAGGCAGGTAGGCATGGTGCTGCATGTCTATGTTTTCCTTCTTTTTTTTTTTTTTGCAGGACCAGGGTTTGCACTCACAACCTTGCACTTGCCAGGCAGGCACTTGTGCCACACAGTTACCTCCCCAGCCTCAACTGGTGTATGTCTGTAATCCCAGCAATTGGGAGGCTTAGGCAGGAGGACATTGTGAGTTTGAGATCAGGCTGGGCTACAAAGTGAGCTCAAGTCCAGCCTCAACTGCACAGGCACATCCTGTCTCAAAAAAACAAAACAGAACAGAAAGGTGACTAATACAGGACTCCTAAGTTAACTATTCTTATTGTCATACTTACATTAATAAAAATAATACAGAAAACAAAAGTCTGACCTAAGTTTATAGCATCTTCTTCATTCATCTTGATATTATCCAGTATCAGCTTCCTGAGGTTCTTCAAGTTACCCAAGCTGTCAGTCAGACCACCTGCCAAAAATGAGACAATTAGATTGTATAGAACTGACACAACTCTGCATATTATGGTATCATTTAGTATTATTGCTATTTCTTATACATATATATATATATATATATATATATATATAAAATTTTTTATTTTTTTCTTGTTTCAGAACTTTTGTTTGTTTGTTCATTTATTTATTTTTATGGCCAGCTCAGTCTGCCCTCAGGGCAGGGATGGTGCAGCATGTGGTGCTGGGGATCGAACCGTGGTCCCTGCAGCTGCCTAAGCTTTCCTAAGCAGGTGCTTTAGAACACTACGCCATCCTGCTGGGCCAATTATTGCTATTTCTATTACCAATCAGAAGGTTGCAGTTGTTACCATAAACAGTGATGCTCATGAAATTGACACTTTTTTTTTTTTTATCTTTTTGAGACAGGGTCTTACTATGCAGTTCAGGCTGGCCTTGCACTCACTTTGGTAGCCCAGGCTTGTCTCAAGCTCACACCAATCCTCCTGCCTCAGCCTCCTAAGTGCTGAGACTACAGGTGTGCACCACCATGCCCAGCTTATATTTTGAAATTTAATTTGGGTTTTTTGAGACAGGGTCTTAATATGTAGTTTGGGAGGGCCTTGAACTGACAATGTGGCACAGCTTGGCCCTGACCTGACAAGGATCCTCTGGCCTTAGCTCCCCAGATGCTGAGTTTGCTGGCAGGCGCTGCCATGCTAGGGAAGAAAAATGTATTTTTAAATCAGGAGTATGACTGGGCATGGTGGCGCATGCCTGTGATCCCAGCACTTGTGAGGCTGAGGCAGGAGGATTGATGTGAGTTTGAGACCAGCCTGAGCTACAAAAGTGAGCTCAAAGCCAGCCTGAACTGAATAGTGAGACCCTGTCTCAAAAAGACAAAAATCAATCAATCAATCAGGAGTATGTACAGTACTTAGCTATAAGCAGATTGCACAAAGAGAATGGAGTTAGACTAGATACCAAGAACAGGATGATGGGGCCCGGCAGGATGGCTCAGTGGTCTAAAGTGCCTGCTTAGGAAAGCTTAGGCGGCTGCAGGGACCGCAGTTCGGTCCCTGGCACCACATGCTGCTCAGGGCCCTGCCCTCAGGATGGGCTGAACCGGCCATAAAAATAAATAAATAAACAAACGAAAGTTCTGAAACAAGAAAAAAAAAAAAAAGAAGAAGAAGAAGAACAGGATGACAACAGAGAAATCCACACACTGAAATAATCATAGGCATCTAAATCAGGAGTCAAAGGGGAATTCTGGGAATTATACTATACCTTGAGAGACACAGAAAGAAAGATTAATAATAAGGACAGTAAGGCAACAAAGTAGTCAGAAGGAGATTTATAGCACTGAATACATGTGATGAGTGAGAAAAAGTCCCAAGTTTATAATCTGAGTTTAATATAGAGAGCTAGGGAGATAACTCAGCAGCACAAGCACCTGCCTGGCAAGCGCAAGGTCCTGAGTTTGATTCCCCATACCAAAAAAACAAACATAAGAGACTGCAGAAAGGAGAGTAAAATAAATCTAGTGGAAGGAAATAGTAATAAAAGAAAAAAATCAATAAAGTTCCAAACAATAGAAAGCAATGAAAAAGTTAGATCTTTGGGAAGAACAATAAAATTGGTAATTGTCCAGGAAAAATGGCAAAGTAAAAATTCCCAAATTACTAATCTTTTTTTTTTTTGTGGGACCAGGGTTCAAACTCACAGCCTTGTACTTGCCAGGCAGGCCACTTATGCCATGGAGCTATTCCCCAGTCCCCCAAATTACTACTCTTAAAGGGGATTGGGAGACAGTTTAGTAGAATAAGTGCTTGCCTAGCAAGTGCAAGGGTCTCAGTTCAATCCCCAGTTCCACAAAAAAAAAAAGAAAAAAGAAAAAAAAATTACTAATCTTAGAAATGAAAGATAGGTTATCGTGACAAACACTGAAGATTTAAAAGAAAAACTAGAAAATAATAGAACAAATTTATATAAATAAATTTGACATCTGGTATGAAGTGATCCAGTTTCTCAAAAACTGGTAATAGTACATTTGGCAAAGATGCAAAAATAAGTCAAAAAGTCAAAATTAGTTATAGCTCTACATTCTAGCAATAAACTAGAAAACAAAACAAAAATTTAATACCATTTAAAATAGCTCTAGGGCGGGGCCCGGCGGGATGGCTCAGTGGTCTAAAGCCCCTGCTTGGGGAAGCTTGGGCGGCTTCAGGGACCGCGGTTCGATCCCCGGCACCACATGCTGCGCCAGCCCTGCCCTCGGGGCGGGCTGAGCCGGCCATAAAAAATGAATGAATAAACAAACAAAGGTTCTGAAACAAGAAAAAAATAATAAATAAAAATTAAAA
>PVJA010055984.1:0-10965 GCA_004027025.1 Myocastor coypus
GCTGGGAATCAGGTGCCCTCAGGTGAGCTCCTCGGACTGTGGAAGGAATCAGCCTCTACACAGCTTCCTTTGCTACCTCAGACTTGCCTTTCAGGACAGCCTTTCAGAGGTTTCTGATTTCCCAGGCCTCCTTCTCCCTCTGTGTCAGCTGCCCCTGTGTTTCCATGTGGCACCATTATCATCCCCATTTCACAGAGGAGAGGACTGAAGAGGTTAAGTGACTTCTTGTCTGATCTAATTAGCAGCACATCTAATTAGCAGCACTGCCAGGGTGCAAGCCAGACTGCTACCACTAAGGCTCACAGGACAATACTGTCCCTGGGAGTCTTCCTAGATGATCTTGCCCACTGTTTCTAACTACTAAAAAAGAAAACATTCTCCTGTTCCCAGACATAATGAAACATTAGCATCTAGGTAGCTTCTTCTCCCACGTATGACTTAGAGAATAATCTACAGATAATTCTGGATATGTCTTTATCGGACATATGCTTTTACAGGACATATGCCTTTATCGGACGTTGGTCTTCCAGGAATGGACAACTTTCCAGACTAAAGAGTCCAAGCGCACCAAAATCCATAAAACACGGTCAACAATGATGCAGGATGAAAATGCCTATTTTTTTTAAAATAGAAAAAAAGTAATTTTAAATGAATAATACTGATATAGATATTAATGAGTGAATAAATTAAACATGTATCAACTTTATGAATGAAATGAGATTGGTGACATTTTTACCATTTGCTCCTATAAAGTCTTCATCATAATTTCCTAACTCCCTCTATTATAACCCAAAGGGAGAAACAAGGCCCTGGGTGTAACAAATGAATGTGCCATGAAAGAAGGAAGGCTCACTCTATGGACAGCAGAGGTTTGGCTCTAGCCTTCGGGCAAGCTTCTGGATCACCTGCCAGAGGAAAAGCCAAAATCATGGACAGTGGGGCTGTCATGTAGGCGTCAGAGCTTGTCTAAAGAAATCCTTTGCAAGGAGAAACAGTTGGTATTTTGGGCTGAGTTCAAACCAAGGGTGGGTGGGCTGGGGTTGGTGTCAGGAGTGTAGAGGGATTTGGGGGTACAAGGAGCTGTAATTTCTTCTCTCCCCCCAGCTGCATGGGGACTCAGCTTCCTACCAGCATTGTTCTTGGAGAGATTCAATGTCAAGAGAGCCTAATCTGCAGCAGACAAGGGAGGCTGGAGACGCACTCAGTAGTGGTGGATAAGCAGGGCCACACAGAGGCTTAGTGGGAAGAGGGAAGATTCCTTGACCTTGAGGCTTTGGCCAGATCTCTGATCCTGAAAGAAAGAGTGTTTCTTTCTTCTTTCTACTGTTCAGAATCCCTTGCCCTGGCCCTGAATCAAGTTGTGCCTTCCTTATTTCTCAGCTTTTCCCTTTCCTGTATTCTCTTTGAACAGAAAGAAGTCTTCTTTTTGGTACCGGAATCGAGCTCAGGACCTTGTGATTACCAGGCAGGTGCTTATGCCACTGAGCTATCTCCCCAGCCATAAGAAGGAAGTTTCATTGACTCATATACTGAAATATTCGGGGGGCACTGCTGGCTTCTGGTGCAGGTCCAACCCGTGTTACCAAGACCTATGTTCACCCAGCCTTCTGGTGCATCATTTCTTAGAGATGGCTTTATGCTTCACACTCAGAGGTGGGGAGGTGGCTGCACAAATGACAGCCTTTGTGCACTCAGATTCACATCAGTCAGGAAAGATGGAAATTCTTTTGCTGCCCAAGAAAGAATTCTGGACTGGATCCAATTTGCTAATGTGCGTCAGTGCTCATTTCAGAACCAAACACTTACAGGGAAATGTAATGTTGTCATTGTCTAGTGTTGGAGCAAGGGCATAAATTATTCCATCTAACCCATATAGAACGACATGGGAATGAGGAGGAGATGGGGGTTATCACTGGAAGAAGGATGACGGATGCTGGAAAGCAAGTCCCAAATGCCCTCCTCTTCAGTGCCTATCCTCATTTCTGTCCCCCTTGACTAACTTTTTAAAATGTATTTGGTACAGGGGCCTACTACACAGCTCAGGCTCATAGTGATCCTCCGATTTTCAGTCTCCCCAGTGCTGGGATTATAGATATGTGCCACCCCGACTGGCCTCATGACTAGCTCAGCACACCCAGGGGCGAGGCCAGTGCAGGTGCAGCATGTGGCCCTGGAATCGAACTCTGGTCCCTGCACTTGCCTGTTGAACTATCTCTGCTCCTCCCACTGACTCTTAAATCAAGATCTACTCCCTGCCACTAACCACTAGCCTTCACTCCAAAGCCATGGCCTTTGGATCCTATCCTAATCACCTGAGGAAGACTCTATCAAACTATATTACCACTACCATGAAAGTTAGTAGTAGACACTCAAAATATCATTTCACAAGAGCTTTTTTTTTTTTGTTTGTTTCCTAGGGTAGAAGCTTTGAAAATTTCACATTTGTATTTAGGCGAACCCATAAAGATAATTTAGCACATCCCGGACTTTCTGATTAAAGATCTTATCAGGGAATTTACTGGAACTTGGAGTTTTGTTGTTTGTTATTCCTCATTGTTGGACCACAAGGCTTTCCTCTTCAGAGTCTGGGGCAAGGCCAAGTGTCATTCCTCAGCAGATCTGGGGCTTTGTATGAGTTCACTTCCCATAACGCAAGGCCTACTAACAGGGACTCTGAGAAGCTGACATGACAGTTCCACGGAGAGGATCCTTGCCTGTTCCAAGAGTTGAGTGACAATGCTTCAGTAGAAATATGGGTGCATTTCTCAAGCTGTGAACCCTGTAGCATAGGAGCCACCTCTCCTACTAATAACTCTTTGGGGGGCTGGGGAGATAGCTCCGAGGCACAAGTGCCTGCTGGGCAAGTGCAAGGTCGTGAGTTCGAACCCTGGTCCCACAAAAACAAAACAAAACAAAACAAAACAAAAAAAAACTCTTTGGTACCGAATGCGATTTAGAGGTTTGTGTGTGGAATTCTTTTCTGGAACACATGCAAATTTATGATTTGATCTACAGCCTGTCTGGTCCTCTGTTCTTAGCAGAGTCACTGATCCAGGATAGGTTATAATTTAATTACATATCATTCTTGTCTGAGTCTTAAATGGAAGCAAGACATTGGTCACACATTACTCATTTGGCCATGCCTTTCCTCCTGGGACTTGGGAACTGGACCCAAGGCCTCCACACTGAGCTATATCCTACCCTTTAAAGAATTTTTTATTTTTATTTTTTTCTTGTTTCAGAACCTTTGTTTATTCACTCATTTCTATGGCTGGCTCAGCCCACCCCCAGGGTAGCTGGCGCAGCATGTGGTGCCGGGGATCGAACCGTGGTCGCTGAACCTGCCCAAGCTTTCCCAAGCAGGCGCTTTAGACCGCTGAGCCATCCCGCCGGGCCCCCTATCCTACCCTTTAAAAAAAACTATCTGGGTGTGGTGGCACTCCTCTGTAATCTCACTGCTTGGGAGGCTGAGGCAGGGCATCACCTTGAGTTTAAGGACAGCCTGAACTACATAGTAAGACCCTGTCTCAAAAAGTTTTGTGAGGAATAGTTTTGCTAAGTTGACAAGTTGCCTAGGCCTGGCTCAAATTTACAATCCTCCTGCCTCAACCTCTTAGAGGGCTAGGATTATAGGTATCTGTCATACACTTAACTTGCCATATTTTTCTTTTAAAAGAAAAAACTTAAATTTTGTTTCTGACCACAGCAGCAATACACATTCATTATGGAAATTTAGAAAAATCCATTGAAGGAGCAAGTGAGACAGCTCAGTGGTCTAAAACACCCACTTAGGAAAGCGAGGCGACCACAGGGACCATGGTTTGATCCCTGGCACCATGTGCCTTGCCAGCCCCACCCCCAGGGCGGGCAGAGCTGACGAAAGACAGACAGACAGACAGACAGAAAGGTCCAATGGAGAAAACAGAAACTTTTAAAATATCTTTGTACCCTTCCATTTCTAACCTATGCATATATTTTTATAAAATAGGATCACTATATATATTTACCTTTATTTTTTATTAAACAATTATATTTTCAGCCAGGTGTGGTGGCTCACGCCTGTAATCCCAGCACTCGGGAGGCTGAGGCAGACGGATTGGTGCGAGTTCGAGACCAGCCTGGGTTATAAACAAAAGTGAGTTCAAGGCCAGCCTCAACTGCATAACGAGACCCCGTCTCAAAAAGACAAAAAAATTATATTTTTCTGTGCTGTTCTTCCATATTTTTATTCATGAATTAGGTACAATTACATTTATGTTTCGATTTTCCCAACAAATCCTGTAATGAATGAGCTTAGGGGTAAATCTTTGTGCAAATACATGAGTATTTTCTTGGGGTAAGTTCTCAGAGGAAGAATTGTTGGATCATGACATATGGATATTTCTGAGACTTTTGGGGAGCCATGGCTACCAAATAGTCCTCTTTGCTGCCAATAGTAATTTCTTAATTTCTTGGTTCTCATGCTGGTCCTGGCAACACCACTGAGCAATGAAACAAGTGCTCCTGGCTGCCCAGTGGCCAGGTGCTGTGAGAGCCAGCCTTGCCAGGTGGGGCTTCCTGCTCTGATGCTCTTTGCTGCTCACTGATGAACTCACCTTTAAGGTTCTCAGCCTTCCTTCTGTTTGTGCTCTAATGTTTCTCTTATAATTAAGGTGTGTCTCTGCCTTGAGACAGAGGAGAAGATAGTGCTGTGTGTTCCATTCCTTAGTATTCATTCTCATGGGTCTCAAGAGGACCAGCATTGAAAGGACTCCCTTACCTGAGAGCACACTATTCTCTTTAAAGGCTTTGCCACTTGGAACTATTCCAATCACAGGAGTCATGTTGCCTTGACAATGGCCTGGTCTCCAGGGATGGCCACAAGGACGCTCCTGGGAAGTCAACAGAGATATTTGAGCAAGGCAATGTTTAAAAACTGAGAGCTGGCCATCTTTCTGTGGCCTTTTCAGATGCCATCAACAATTGACTAAAGATGAAGCTTACTGGAATCTCCCTGGGCTACCCATACAGAAGTCCAAGCTCCTCTGGCCAATGGGAGCAAGAGCTAATTTGCTCTACAGACTTTAATTGGTTAGTGGTTCAAATACGTGCCTACTATTTTAAGCGTGTGTTTCTAGCCTCAGTTTGGCAGGCTTTCTTGAGACATCTGGCAACGATGATCAGAATGCTTCTTTTTTCGAGGAGGCACACAATCGATTCATCTATGGACTCACAAGGACAGACTCATTTAGTAGGGCCAACATGTTTCAAAGAAAAGTATATTTTCATTAACTAGCCTCAAAGCAGTAATTATATGTTCAGAGAACACAGTAAAAATTTACTTCTAAGTATTTGGCAGTGAAAGGTTGAAGGCGGTGTGTGTGTGTGTGTGTGTGTGTGCGCGCGTGTGTGTGTGTGTGTCCCCAACATGTTGCATGTGTTTTAAATAAACCATCATCTTCCCCTTTAAAAGGAAGCAGGAAATACAATTGTAGACTTTGAAATTTAATTTTTAGCAACAGGATGTGTTTCTAAATGCTGGTAACATATCAAAAGGAGAATGTACAGTTAAATGCTAAAGTTGTTATCAAAGCAATTGAAAAGCAAATGAGGAGGCTTTGATTTTTTTTTTCCTTTTTTTTTTTTTTTTTTTTTTTTTTTTTTTTTTTTTTTTTTTTTTTTTTTTTTTTTTTTTTTTTTTTTTTTTTTTTTTTTTTTTTTTTTTTTTTTTTTTTTTTTTTTTTTTTTTTTAAGGATGTTGGTATCTGAACACTGAAAACCAATCTCCACTGAGCATCAAAAGCCACGGTAGTGTCTTTGCATGAAATTCCCCTGAACTTGGATGCTCCCCCTGATCTGATTCACAGTTTATAATCACAGTTATCACAGAGCCATTAAAAGCCTATTAACTTGAATTCCCACAATTCCTTGAGGGCAAGGGCAAAGAGAGAGCAAAATAACTTTGAATGTAAATGTAACACAACATTCGAAAGGAGAGAATCTCTTTTAATTATGCCAGCAAAGGAAGATGTCTTATGGATGCTTCTACCCTAGCAGATGGCTGATGAAAGGCTACAACGTGAAGTCTTAGACGCTAAGGATGTTATGCAAATGATTTTTCGGGGGGGGGGGCTGGTACAATGTGGGGAAGAATGTCCAAACCTCTTCCTGGGAGGAAGAAGAGTAAGGAATCATTAAAATGTGTAGCTGCTGGTTAGGTCAGCTGGAGAAGTACTGTGCCGTAGCTGATCAAATCAACCTGCAAAGAATGCTCAGCCATATTTGGTGGACGCAAAAGAGCTCAACAGATATTCAAGCTATTGTCATGTGAGAAATTTGATTTCATGTTTTTCCACCCTCCACTGCCTTCACTGACATTTCCCCTAACAATGCTATTATGTGCTGCGCCAGTAAGACAGTGCAGTCAATAAGCTGTCTTCTGACTTCAGATAAAACGGAGTGATCTTATCTTACCACTGAACAATTAGATGCATCAAATTACTTTAAAAAAATCACGCAGCAGCAAGCTGCATGCACACCAAGGACACTGCCTGCTCCCAAATATCTGTGCTCCTCGTGTCCAGCCAAACATCTCTTCACTGGAATATTGGCCCTAGTGGATTCTCTCATGTGTGTGCTCAAAGCATTTTGATTCAACATCATGCCTCGTTGTTTGTAAAGGAATATTGGAATCACCAGAGTAAGGATCATACTTCCTCTCTGCTGTCTGAAATAGCTAATTCTAATCAATCCACCCTCACCTTAAATGAGTTCTTCCTTCATGAATCACTTACATTCACTGCCCAGCTTGATCTCGTTCCTGCAATGGATAAAGCAAATGACTCAGTCCAGAGGGAGAGAGGTATTGACTAAGTGCTTAATTAGGCGCGCAACCCTTATGTGGTCATTCTCATACAATCAGAATGACAGGGCCGTGGCATGGCGAAACAGTGAATTCAGTTTACTCTCGTCTGCCTGAGTCACAGTGGAATCAATGAGGCAGCAATCTAAATTATGCATTAAGACAATCACTCTGCAGCATGTTTATGTAACTAGGCAGAGAAATACCATGTGTCTCTGGACCCACCAGGGGAACTCAGGATGCACTCCCCTATGTTCACACCAGGACCTCTGCAAGGGGCCTATGGAACACAATAGGAAAGCTTTGGGTCCCTGAGAAAGAACATGGTGCCAACCCACTCTTTCAGCCTCTGATTTTGGCTTATAAATCTTCAAAGTCTAGTGGCTACTGTCCAGTTGAAGGCAGCAGGAGGGGCTAGGCTTCAGTGGGCATCTGCAGGTATAAGTTGACCTTAGGCTCTGACTCCCAATCCACTGTCCATTTCATGGAACCCAGAAAGCGCTCAATTCATATATGGCAAATGTGAGCCTTTTGACTTACTTGGTAAGAGAGCATATCTCAAATTTTAATGTGTATGAGAATTGCCTGGAATCTTGCTGAAATGCAGATTCTGATTTAGAAGATGTGGCGAATATTTTGAGCTTCTTCATTCTTGATAAATTCTCAGCTACTACTGCTTCTGTTCGGTCCAAACAGTTTGATTAGTGTTCCCTCTCTCCATATCCACATCCGAGGGAAGGAAGAAAAAGAAGAAGGCAGTTGATATTTTGGCAACAAGATGTAGTAGAAGGAGGGGTGGGCAGTTTGGACAGGTGAAAGCCACCAAGAGCAAAACTGTATGGAATGCACCTAGGTTGGCTTGGATAGAGCCCCCTCTCTGGCTCTCCATTCGGACAATGTTTACTTAGCCAAATGTGTAGATGGCTTACATGTAGAAGGCAACAAGTGAAGACGTAAGGCCATGCACTCGTCCTGTCCCTCCAGACACACCTTCTGGGCAAAAATGCCCTGACATGTAAAGAAAGAACAAAAGCATGAAAGGACAAATTGGTGGTCATCCACACCATTAACTGAGTTGATGAACCCTGGGTCCCTGTAGAGCTGGAGCGAGTGAGGCCTAAAGCCGAAATTTAGCCAAAGTCTGTCTTTTATGACTTTCTCTTCTTATTATCTCTGTAACAAGGCTTTTTTTTTTTTTTTATTAGCTTGCAATTTCCTGCCAAGTTGATGAAATCTCCATTATGTTTTATAGTATAAATAAGAGGATTGCAGAGGTTTTAAAAAGGTTTCTTTGTTAGAGACTCTGCCTCTTCCTTCTCTGCCTGCTTGTCTCTTTATCTGTATCTCTCTTTGCTTGTCTGTCTGTCTGTCTGTCTGTCTGTCTGTCTGTCTGAAACTCCTTGGTGTCTCTTGGGATACGTTGCTTTATTTTCTACCATTTTCTATATGAGAATAGAATATTATTCTATATTCTATTATTTTTTTAGTTGCTGAAAAGTAGATATTTATTTTTCTGCTCTACTGTACAATTCTGGAGCTGGTGTTCTCCATTTTGGAGCTCTTCATTTGGATTCACACATGTAATTACTGCCGTCTTTATTCTGGGACTTTGGAGGACTGTCCCATTCAAACTGTGAGGACAAAAGCAGCTGTCTTTCCAGGGGGTGAAACAGTAGCATGACTACTTCATGTAGACACTAGAAACCCAGAAGGAAAAAGAGGCATAAAACTTCAGCAAGCAGAGAAAGAGCAAGTGAGATGTTTCCCTGTCTTTTTTTTTTTTTTTTCAGCATTTAAAGAAAAACTAAAGGCAACATGCCTGCTGCATTTCAGAGTGAACCTTATTTCTCACCCTGCAAAAAGAAATGATGCTTTTTCTTCAAAGGGCCAAAGATCAATGGCTTGTTATTATTGCAACCAATTTGCTGCATTTTGCTTCCTGCTGACAATGACAAGCTGGTCAAGGTAATAGAGGACAAGGTGCCTGTCCGAAGCTCTTGGGGCTACACGGATGAGCTACCCTGTTGCTCTCCCTCCAGCTGCTGCTTTCATCCATACCCTTCTCTGTGGCACCAAAGCCAACCTGGCCTCCTCCTAGTTTCTTGAGTGACGCGTACTCCAACATCAGGCAAGCCGCCCAGACTTTTCCTTCCCTCTTCATTGCACTCACTTTAAATCATTGTTCATCTTTTTACTACATTTCAGATTCACTTATTCTTTTATTATTTTTTAAATTTTTTTTTGTATTTAGGACAGGGTCTACAGGGTCTACAAGGTCTCACTATATAGATCAGACTTGCAATTAAGTGCTGGCATCACAGGCACATGCCACCATGCCCAGTCTCAATTGTATTTCTCAGCGTGCCTTGGAGTGGGGCCAGCATGGCACACTGGGGATCGAACCATGGCCGCTGCACTCTGGTCTGCCCAGCTATCAGGCCAGCCCTAGCCAGATTTATTTATATTACCTTGTCATATGCTCTTAGGTTACCTTGAGTCTCTCACAGTGCTAACCCATTACGTGCGTAGCAACATATCCCCACCAGATAGCCAGCTTCATGAAGACAGTGACAGAACACACTGCACAGGAATCGTCACTGTCTCTAGTATAACTCACCAGACACCAGCACGTGCACACGAGTGTGCATGTGGATGTGTGTGTGCGCATGCATGCATACCAGGTCTTTAACCCAGGACCTTCAGGATGCTAGGCAAGCACTTTACCACTGAGCCATAGCCCCAGCCCAGCAGTACTTCTTGGAGTGACCAATTCTCCCAATTATCAACTAATCACAAACTTTTCTATGGTGCCTGTGAGATAGCTCAGTGGTCTAAAGCACCTGCTTAGGCAAGCTTTGGCAATCACAGGGACTGTGGTTCAATCTCTGGCACCACATGCTGTGCCAGCCCCATCCCCCACGACAGGCTGAGCTCGCCATAACATAAATAAATAAAGATAAAGTTTTTAAAAATTTTTCTAAAAAACATTTGAAAAGTTTATAGAGAGTCATATTTGTTTCAACCAGGTCATCAAAAATTCAGTCAGTGCAATGATAATGTCACATGGAATTCTTAATTACTTTTTCTCATTGCTGGAACAAAATACTCAACACCCCAAATTAAGGAAGGAAAAGTTTATTTAGCTCACAGTTAGTGGAGGTTTTAGTCCCTACTCAGCTGGCTCCAAGGCAGAGTGGCACATGGCAGAGGGCAGCAGTTTGTGGCGGTGGAAAATAGTGAAGAGCAAGGGAGGAGCAGCAGCTACAGCAGCTAGCAAGCCTCTCTCCTCTCTTATATTGCGTTCAGCCTTTCTGCCCCAGGGTGGGTTGTAGCACTCATACCCATAATCCCAGCATTGGGTCAGGAATTAATCACAAACTCCAAAAGCCTTCCTCGATCAATGTCTGCATGAGGCTTTGAGCAAACAACTACACACACACACACACACACACACACACACACACACACACACACACACAAGTTTCTACCTTTCCATTTAATGAAATTTCTACTTGGCCAACTCATCCTTCCCATTTTCCAGTCTCACTTGTGATGATCCAGGATCATGAGTATATTATAGGGCAAGACACAGTTAATTTTTCAGATGGTTTACACCTTTTAGTAATATAAAAAAATGCACCTCACGTTGCTGACACCTGAGTACTTTTCAAGACAGTATACAAACATATGGTGCCTACATTGCAATTTCTATTAGTATCAAATCAATCATGTATCATAATAAAAATAAGTGCAATGTAGTCTCCTTGACTTGCTTGCTATTTGTGGAAAGAATCCAGAGTCACCTTTGCAGGGTGAAACAAAAACATGCTTTATAGTTCACATATTTGACTTTGCTCAGATGGTTAATATTTTACACACAAATATATTGTCTTTCCCTAAGTGTGTGTGTGTGTGTAATTATTCAGGATTTGTGAGGATGAATTGAAAATTTTATTTAGTAGGACAAGAAACTATAGTTTGCCCATGTGTGCTGAATCTGAGCATTTGTGGGTGTGCTTATGGCATGGACATATGCACATGTGTGAAATCACTCCTGTGTAGCAATGAGAATTCCACCCCTTTCTCTCCTGCAAAAATGGCAGATTATTAATTAAAACAAGGAA
>PVJA010055985.1:0-10930 GCA_004027025.1 Myocastor coypus
ATCTATTTCTTTCCTGTATTGCTCTGTCAGGGACTCCATCATTTTTCTATTCTCCTCTAATTTTTTATCGATGTCTTCTTTAGTAGTATTGAAGTCTCTCATTATGGTTATCCTTTCTCTCTCTAATGTAGAGATTATTATTTTTTTTTTTGTGGGACCAGGTTTCGAACTCACGACCTTGCACTTGCCCAGCAGGCACTTGTGCCTCAGAGCTATCTCCCCAGCCCCTGTAGAGATTATTTCTGTTCTGCTCTCCTCTCTACTTTTCTGTAGCTGTACCCCAACTTGGGATGTTATTGATTTAGACATGTTTTTGTTAAGTTTAGATATTATTTTTGCTCTGATTTCCTCCATATGTTTCTCCAGCCATTTTTCCATGTCATGTATTTCTTTTTTTTACTTCAGATGTTATCTCTGATCTCAGTTGCTCTATAAGTTTCTGCCCTTGTCTGTCTGCCTCAGATGCTACCAATTCAGAGGTTTCATCAGCACGATTCCCATTTTCTTCCATGGTAGTGTCTTCTGTAGTTGATTTGGGTGGGCTCAGGCTCTGAGATTGCATCCTACTCCTTGTTTTTATCATTTTGTATGGAAGCGACCTCTGTACTTTGGTGGCGTTATGCTGTTAGTGTCTATGGGCCTTTGGTCTGCAGCCCCCAAGTTGGTTTCCCTATAGAAGTTCCCAGCTTCAAGTCAGAGCTCGGGCTGTTGGCTACTGTGAAGCCTTGTAGGTCTGGTCTGTAGGTGGAGGTGGAGCTTTGGAATTGAGGAGTCCTGGTGGTCTCATGGACCAGATGGGTTGCCAGATGAGATGTGTGTTGGGTTCGGTACTGGAGCTTGGGCAGGAGGGGCAGAAAAAAAAACGGGAAAGGCGGCAGGCGGGCCAAGGGTCCTTACCGGGTGGGCGTGTAGGCCTGGTGGGATTGGGACTGGGACCAGAAGTCAGCGGGGGTCTGAACAAGACAGGAGGAGGAGCCGAGGGTCTTTAGCCAGTGGGCGCGCGGGCCTGGCAGGCAAAACTGAACCAATTTAAAATACATTCAGGGGCCAGGGAGATAGCTCCATTGCACATATGCCTGCCTGGCTAGTGCAAAGTCATGAGTTCAAACCCGGGTCCTGCAAATAAATAAATAAATAAATAAATAAATAAATAAATAAAAATACATTCACTATTTGCTTAAGCATTCCATTTTTTAAAAGTTGGTGAAAGTGTAAGTATAATTGTATCACAACTTCAAGAATTCTACACCAATGAGCTTTCATCATAAAATTGTTAAAAACTTACAGATTTAGACAATTACATGTGATTAGCTGCAGCCTTGTCAAACCATTTTTAATGACTTGAATTTAGGATTTCACTGCTACACTGCATAACCATTATAACATTTATGTACCACCTGGACTACTATTTAGTTAAAGTTGACTCATTGTTTTTATTTGGTATCTTGAAGGAAATTTAATAGCACTACCATAAATAAAGAGCCACTAATTAATTCAACAAAAATTTATGAAGCATTTGACATACACTATGAAGTATTTTATGCAAATTAAGCAGTAGTCATATATCAGTAAAAAAAACAGATGAAAGTATCCTCACCCTTGTGGGTCTTTTGTTCTAGTAGAGTAGAGAAACAAAAAGTACAGTAGACATAAAATGTACAATACATTAGAGTGATCAATGCTGAAGAAAAAGGAGAGGGTATCTTGGTCCACTTTGTGCTGTAACAGAGCGCCCCAGACCTGCTGTTCACAAAGAATAGAAATTTACTCCCTTACAGCTCTGGAGACTAGGAATCCCAAGGTCAAGGAACTGATGAGGATTGTCTTATTGCAACCTTTCAGGATAGAAGATAGAAGGTCTGGAAAATTGTGCAAATGCTTCCTCCTCATATGGTGAAAAGATAGAAGAGAAACAGAACCTACTCTGGAGAGGCCTTTTTAGCCATTCCTGAATCAGTTCAAGAAGGAAGGGTCCTAATATTTACATACTTCCCATTAGGCTCAACCTATTATACTAGGTATTGATTCCCCAACATATTACACTTGGAAATTCTTATCAAAGCACCACAAAAGGCTATAGAGAGTGAGTGGGCAATAGTTATAATTTTAAATATGCAAGGCCTCCTTGAACAGTAACTTTTGTTTCAGAACCTTTGTTTGTTTATTCACTCATTTTTATGGCTGGCTCAGCCCACCCTGAGGGCAGGGCTGGCGCAGCATGTGGTGCCGGGGATCGAACCAGGGTCCCTGAAGCCTCCCAGGTTTTCTTAAGCAGGCGCTTTAGACCACTGAGCCATCCCTCTGGGCCCCTGAACAGTAACTTTTGAATGCAAATCTGAAAGAGGCTAGTGCTGTAGAAATCTAAGAGAAAAACAAAAAATCTGAAGACTGCAATGGACAGGGCAAACCTCTAAGAAGTGAATTTGCCTGGGGTGTAGAAGAAAAACATGCAGGTCATGGGAGAAGCAAGGAAGGTATATAGCCAGCTAAGACAAAACTGCAAATCAGAGATGCTTGCTTGTAGCTTGGATCAGAGTCATGAGAAATGATCACATTCTGCCGGGCGTGGTGGCTCACGCCTGTAATCCCAGCACTTGGGAGGCTGAGGCAGGAGGATCAGTGCGAGTTCGAGACTAGCCTGGGCTACAAAAGTGAGCACAGGACCAGCCTCAACTGCATAGCGAGACCCTGTCTCAATAAGACAAAAAAAAAAAAGAAATGATCACATTCTAAAAATACTGTGTAGAGATGAGATATGGTGGCACACACCTTAATTCTAGCACCCAGGAGGCTCAGGCATGAGGAGTGCTGTGAGTTTGAGGCCAGCCTGGACTACAAAGTGAGCTGAAGCTCAGTCTGAATTGCATAGTGAAACCCTGACTCAAAGGATAAAAAAAAATCAATCAATCATGAAACTACTGTGCAGGTAGAATCAAGATGGACTGATGAACCAGTGTGGAACATAAGTGCAGCAAAGAAGATCAAGAAAAATCCCAAACCTTCCATGTTGGAGTCCAGTACATTTTTTTTCTTTCTCACCGACCACAAAGGCCCTCATTCCCCCGTGGATTAGGGTTTCTATCACTTGTATCACAACACCCCCACTCAATGAAGGAAAGTTAACACTGATATTGAGGAAGAGAACACTTGCTTAGGCTGTATGAGGCGCTGTGTCCAATCCCTAGCACTGCAAAGACAAAAAAAAAAAAAAAAAAATTTAAAGCTTTAAATTAGAAACCTGTTTGTAATTTTGCATATCTAAAGCTGTGTTTGCTTCTAAAGCTATGACTTATGAGGCTAGGTGACAAAAAAATAATGTAGCTCTTGTCCCTGTCATGAAAATACTCACTTTGTCAATGTTCAAAAATGTTGCCATTCTCTGATTCTGCAATCTTCAAATAACTGTATTGGAAAGTTATTCAGTTTTTCAGGAATCTAGCATATACTTGTCAAAATACAGTAGTGAAATTCTACATTATAAATATACACTAAATATTATCAATATACTAAAATTATGTTGTTAATTCTGATACATTGGCTAGTTGACTAGGATTAAGTGATTGCTTCCGGCCCAAGTACAAACTGCCAGATTATCATGGCCCTGATTCAACATGGCTGAATCCCTCTTCCTTCTTCCCCACCTCAGTCCTGTATAGCAAAGGAGTCTGCTGCTTGTGTGTCACTAAACCTGCCCATCAAACTCCGCCCCTATGAAAGTCCGTAAAGTCTCAGCCTTTGCTGCTCACCTCAAAGGATTCCCCTAACACCCTGCCACTTCTCCATGTCCTGCTCAATGACACTAAAGCCCTTTTCCACCCTTTTCTTTTACTTCTGCTTCTCTGCTGCACCACTGAAAAAACCTAACAGTAAGAAACATAGATTTCTCAAAGAGAAGCATATCTTATTCTTAGGATTTAGACTATAGATGTTCATACTTGATAGACCATGTGCTAATCTTGCTGAATGAATAAATGCAGTTTAGCACCATAAACTCCATTTTTATTAATTTCACCTTTTCGGGGTATTATTAGTTCGAGGAGAGATTACCTAGAGTAAAAATAGAAAGTAACAGGATAGTTTTGTGATGAGCCAAAACGTTAAATAAGAAAAAATAAGACCATCTAATTCTGCCTTGAACACTGGCCTGTTGTTACTTCAGTATGAACATAACACTGGTAATTGCAATGAATATTTTAGTCTTTGTACAAAAATAGTGCCTTTCTTTGACATTGATATATCATTAAACATTTATCTGGATATCTTGAACATTTATCTAAAAAACATGTGGGGCCTGGCAGGATGGCTCAGTGGTCTAAAGTACCAGCTTAGGAAAGCTTGGGTGGCTGCAGGGACCGCGGTTTGATCCCTGGCACCACATGCTGCGCCAGCCCTGCCCTCAAGGCAGGCTGAGCCAGCCATAAAAATAAATAAACAAACAAAAATTCTGAAACAAGAAAAAAAATAAAATAAAAAATTCTTTTAAAAAATAAATAAAATAAAAAATAAAAAGTAGCTTAGTATCCTCAGCAATCAATAACCTGCTTTTCTAAACAAATTAACTCATATATCTACCCTGAACTGTACTACCATACACCTATTTCATCACAGAAATCCTATCTTATCACTATGGATTATGTTTGCTTTTATATTGAATTGGGTAGCAAACTAAATGCTTAAAATATACTTAAAGGAGTGGGGAAGCTTTCTTACAACTGCCTCCAAGTAGATTCTTCCTAACTCTTAATACTTGTGAGATTTCTTTTTCAGTGGCCTGTCCAGTAGCTTCTAGATATTGTGTTTCCCAGGACGAATACATCCTTTGCCTCAAATGCTTCTGTTCTTCTGTTCTAGGTATAGTGTGCCATCTCCATCCACCTGTTCAAACAGGTTCACAATGTCAGTCTTCAACCCGTCTGTCCTCTACTTCCTACATCCAGTTAGTTACTTTCTCCTTCCATTGAAAACCTCCAAACTGGCTCCTCAAATCTAATCCCTTCTTCCCCTCACTGCCAGCTTTATATTCTTGAAGCTCAGATGTGTGATTTGATTATTTCCAAGATTGAATTCATAGAGATGATGATAGAATGGCCAACACCAGTAAAACAATTTGTTACTGACAGTTCTCAAGAGAAAGGAGCATGTCACATCACACAGGGCCACTTTGGGAAGTGCCAGGGTCCATACAGAGAACAGGAAGCAAGGAAAAGCATGCTACAGACCCTTTGTTATGATTTCCATGGCATGGAATGGGGAGGCAAGGAGGCAATCTTGGGACTTTATTGCTTAAATAACATCAGCGGCTCTGGAGTGAAGGAATGATCTCATCACCCCATGAAGGGGCCTGGATTGACTTATTACAGTGGTTGACTTGGTGGGAGGAGAAATATTAATATAGTTTGTTAATTAGATATAGAAAATGGTTCAGAATATGGGCTTGCATCATCATAATTGTATAATAACAAAGGCAGGTTAGCAGGGGCTGGTGTTTTGCTATCTCTGTAAATAACCTATCTCTGGAAAGGCAATTCCTCAGTGCATCCCTCAAGCCCCCGCATGTCAAAGCATCATAAAATACAGAAGGTAATGTCAGCATTGGGGTTTAGGAGGATGCTGGTGGTGGGCCAGACTTTTTCTACTAAATTAAGCATCCCTTGACTCTTACAATGCCAATCAAGCTCAAAGTGTGCCTACTCAAGGATTCAAGCATAGCTAAGTGGAGTATTGTAGAGTTTTGTGGGTAACATTTGATCTGAAGGCCAACCCAGCTAATAGGGGCAACTTCTTTTTTTTTTTTTTTTTTTGTCTTTTTGAGACAGGGTCTTGCTATGCAGTTGAGGCTGGCCTTGAGCTCACTTTTGTAGCCCAGGCTGGTCTCGAACTCACACCAATCCTCCTGCCTCAGCCTCCCGAGTGCTGGGATTATAGGCGTGAGCCACCACGCCCGGCTAGGGGCAACTTCTTGATCAAGACTGCCTTATAAGATAAGCTACATGAATTCCTAATTTAGAATACAGCTGGACAAGAGCAATTTGTACCTCAGCACGGATGTACTACGGCCAGCCAAAGTAACTATAACTGTGATGATGTCACAACAAAAGAAGCATTGTCAACATGAGAGAACTAGATCAAAGAGAGTTATTCTGGCCTGGAGTAGGTGGTACACGATGCCTTCATTTGAAGTCCCCAAATGTGTTGTAAAACGTTTTTAATTTTATGTAAACATTTAAAGGAGCACATGCTCTTTCTGTAAGTGGCCTGTGGTGTGCTGTGAAAATGGTTCGCTACTCTCTCGACCCAGAAAACCCCACAAAATCATGCAAATCAAGAGGCTCAAATCTTCGCATTCATTTTAAGAATACACGTGAAACCGCCCTGGACATCAAGGGTATGCATATCTGAAAGGCCACCAAGTATCTGAAGGATGTCACATTAAAGAAGCAGTGTGTGCCATTCCGACGTTACAATGGTGGAGTTGGTAGGTGTGACCAGGCCAAACAGTGGGGCTGGACACAGGGTCGGTGGCCCAAAAAGAGTGCTGAATTTTTGCTGCACATGCTTAAAAATGCAGAGAGTAATGCTGAACTTAAGGGTTTAGATGTAGATTCTCTGGTTATTGAACATACCAGGTGAACAAAGCACCCAAGATGCGCCGCCGTACTTACAGAGCTCATGGTCGGATTAACCCATACATGAGCTCCCCCTGCCATATTGAGATGATCCTTACTGAAAAGGAACAAATAAAAAAAAAAAAAAAGGAGCACATGAACGTAATCTGGTACAGATAACGCTACAGCCCAAAGGGCGGTCAACTTCCAGGTGAAATTCCGGCTGCAGGAAGAGGGAGGGGACCTTCCGGCGGACACACCCACCCAACTGTCTTGCAGGACCCCATCCGCCAATTTTATCGATTGTTTCTGTCTGGCCAGTGGCTGGCCCACTCCGATCGACTACTTGGGTCTGGCCTGTGCCCAAGCGCGGGAAAATAGGCTTCCCCCTGCTGGGCGACCTGAGCTCGCTGCTACACTTTGAGGTCCCTGCTCGGCGTCACGCTCCTCCGGGTTCCACTCGAGTCCCCCGAAAAGAGGCGGACGGGCTCGGGCCGCCTCCATGTCCGAGGCGTATTTCCGGGTGGAGTCGGGCGCACTGGGACCCGAAGAGAACTTTCTCTCCTTGGGCGACATCTTGATGTCCCACGAGAAGCTGCCCGTGCGCACGGAGACGCCGCTGCCGCGCCTGGGCGCCTTCTTCCCTGAGTGGGGCGCGGGCGGCGGGCCGGACAACACGCTGCCGCAGGTGGGCCGCTGCCTTGCGGGGTTGGGGTGGCGCCTCGCAGCTGTGGCCTCATCGGGCCCCTCCAGCGTGGGCTTCGTTATTGGAACGGCAAAGTGGTCCCAACTTCCCCGTCGCGCGTTGGGGTGGGCGCTGGCTCAGCCGAGTTCTTCAGGATCGGGGTTCGCGGCGCGTCCGCTTTAACCCAGCCTGGAGTTCTGCCGCCGCGCCATCCTGCCTGCTACCTACCCCCTCCTCCCTCACTCCCATCCCCACCTCCCCCATCTCCGCACTCCCTACGCCCCACCCCCATCCCCACCTCCCGCACCCCACACTGCCCTACCCCCTCCTCCCCCCACCCTCCCACATATATTTATTTATGCAGAACCGGGGATTAAGCTCAGGACCTTACACTTGCCAGGCAGGCACTGGTGGCCCCGAGCTATCTCCCCAGGCCTCTCTAATTTTTAATGTTTGTATGTCTTTATATTTAAGGTATGTTTCTTAAGCAACATAATTAAGTTTTGTTTTTCAGTTAGTTTTTATTCCCATGTAGTTAATGCACTTACATTTCATTATTCATATACTTGTGTTCATTTTCTTTGCTTGCCATCTGTTTCAGGTTCCTTTTTTCTCTCCTTTCTTGACTCCTTATGGATTAATCAAGCTTATTACCTATTAACCTTTTCATTTACTTAGTTGCATATTCTATTTACCTTTTCATTTATTTAATTATACTATTTAGTGACTACATCAACTGTTAAAATATTTTTTATTAGTAAGACTTAACCAAAGTACTACTTCACAATGTTAGGATCATAGAACACCTTAGCTCCATCTCTCTTTCCTGCGTTATTTTCATATAGTCTCATTTAAAACCCTATTATTGTTTTCTGTTTGCCTGCACTTTCACTCTTTGCAATACCCTTTTTCTTCCTGGACTTCCTTATTTTCTGAAATCGTTTTCATTTTTCCCTTCAGCATTTCCTTACTCAGGGTCTGCTGGTGACAAATTCTCAATTTCTGCCTCTGACAGGGGTCCCCAATACCACCCCAACATTCAGTGATTCACTAAGAGGACTCATGGGATGCAGCATAGGGTGGGACTCATGGTTAGGATTTACTACAGCAACAGGGTGCAGAGCACTATCAGCAAAGGGAAAGGGTACATCAGAAGCGTGGTAAGGCTCAGTGCCCCAGGTTTTATTAGGAAATAAGACCTGAGGCTCTGCACCAGGTACTTCTTGGTTTCTCCTCTTTTCTGAGAGAGGTGGAGGTCCTTTGCAAGAGACCTTCTCAAAAGAAGTGCATTGCTATTGGAAGGGGAACCTTTGATTTTTGTGTGTGTTTTGTTTCTGTTTTGTTTTTTGAGACAAGGTCTTGCTATTCAGACTGGCCTTGAACTCACTATGTAACCCAGACTGCCTCCAACTCATAGCAGTCCCCCTGCCTCAGCCTCCCAACCGTTGGGATTATAGATGTGTGCCAGCACGCCTGGCCCGCTTTTGCTTTTATGTGGTGTTTGACATTACATCAACAATTGATTTGCATTACATTTTACATTGGCAGTTACTTCTTTCAGCTCTTTTTAAAAATGTTGCTTCATTTCTCTTGTTCTTTGATTTGATCCTGTAGAGAATTTGGCTGTAACTCTTTAACTTTTTTAAAAGCAACATATGCTTCACTGCGTTCCTTAGCTGCTTTTATAGCTTTGGTTTTCAGCAACTTGAGGGAGTTGTGCTTAGCTGGGGCTTCACTTGTATTCATCCTGCTTGTTCCTTGAATCTGTGGTTTAATCTCTAACTAATGGCCATAGTTTCTTTAGATGCATCTTTTGTCTTAATTTTTGCTCTCTTTCTGAGATTTATGTGTAAATTAGATTTTGTGCCCCCTCTCTTGATAACTGTTGTCTTTTGTGTTCTTGTTTTTCTACATGCTTTAGTCTGGCTATTTTCTTTTCTTTTCTTTTTTTTTGTCTTTTTGAGACAGGGTCTCGCTATGAAGTTGAGGCTGGCCTTGAGCTCACTTTTGTAGCCCAGGCTGGTCTCGAACTCACAGCCATCCTCCTGCCTCAGCCTCCCGAGTGCTGGGATTACAGGTGTGCGCCACCATGCCTGGCTTTAGTCTGGTTATTTTCTACTGACCTTTTTCCAGTTTATGATACTCTCCTCATCTGTGCCAAATATGGTTTGCAAAATCTATTAACTTCTTAGATTTAACTGTTGTTATTTTTGGGGTTTTTTTGTACTGCTGGGTGTTAAATCCAGGCCCTTGAGCATGCCAGGCAAGCACTCCACTACTAAACTGCATTTCCAGGTCTGTAGTTTGACTTTTTACATTTATTTTATTTTATTTTATTTTTATTTATTTATTTATTTATTTATTTATTTATTTTTGTCTTTTTGAGACAGGGTCTCGCTATGCAGTTGAGGCTGGTCCTGAGCTCACTTTTGTAGCCCAGGCTGGTCTCGAACTCGCACCAATCCTCCTGCCTCAGCCTCCCGAGTGCTAGGATTACAGGCGTGAGCCACCACGCCCGGCTTTACATTTATTTTAAAATCTATGTGTGATTACTTTGGTATTTGGTTCCCATAACTGCAATTACTCTTTGTCCTTCTTTCTCAAATCTGGGCCCCTAATGTCCTGCCTACCTTGAATCGGTGTTTTTTCTCCAGCTCTGAGTTTTGCCAGAAGCTCTTCCTACATGGTCTCCTCCTGCAGAGCTGCTCCCACTGTTTGCAGCAGTTCTGGCTGGAGAGGAGGTTATCCCTGTGCTGCTTTCTGTAACATAGTTGTTTGCTGTTGATATTTTGCAGAGGTTTCTCTTAAGTTCTGGTCGGCAGTGACCTCCCTTGACCTGCTTTACAGTTGTGTAAAATACAGAGGTATTTACCTCTTCAGAGGCTGTGTGCCAGGCATTGGCTGCCACCTGAGCACAGGCCGATCCTGCTTTCCGTCTTCTCAAAGCAAAGAGTGGTGCTTAGCATGTGTCTGGCACTTGGCACGTGTTGTGTAGCATAGTCAGGGACCGTTCAAAGACAGTCAGACTGTTATACCTCTGAAGAGTCTGCCATAGACAATTGTTTATTTGTGTTATAAAACACAAATGTGATATGTTTGTTGTCTGCTGTTTCTATTTTATAAATCCATTTTCTCTCCACTCCATCGTGAGCTGAAACTTTGGCCTGAGCTGATCTCAGAAATTGAGAGCAAAGCCGGGTGTGGTGGCTCACGCCTGTAATCCCAGCACTCTGGAGGCTGAGGCAGGAGGATTGGTGAAAGTTGGAGACCAGCCTGGGCTACAAAAGTGAGCTCAAGGCCAGCCTCAACTGCATAGTGAGACCCTGTCTCAAAAAGACAAAAAAAAAAAAAAAAAAGAAATTGAGAGCAGAATGGTGGTTACTAGAGGCTGGGGAGAGCAAAAGTGGGGAGGGACAGGAGAGCTTGGTCTAACTTAGGAATAGGAAGCTCTGGTGTGCTAGTGCATAGTGGGTAACTAGGTCATGATAAGGAATGTAGCTTTTTTTAAAGCTAGACTAGGGCCAGGGAGATAGCTCAGGAGAATAGGTGCCTGCCTGGCAAGTGCAAGGTCTTCAGGAGAAAGAAAGAAAGAAAGAAAGAAAGAAAGAAAGAAAGAAAGAAAGAAAGAAAGAAAGAAAGA
>PVJA010055986.1:0-10969 GCA_004027025.1 Myocastor coypus
GGGGAAAGGGAAGGCAGGCCAAGGATCCTGACCCAGCCGGCGTGCGTGCGGGCTCAGCTCCCAGCGGTGGGGTTTGGGCTTGGGAACGCAGAGGCGGGGCAGAGGGGCGCAGGGGCTTACCCGCGGCGGGTGCGCAGGCTCAGCTCCCAGCGGTGGGGTGTGGGCTGGGCTGGAACCTTGCTTTGAATTTGAAATATTCCAAATTCTCAAAGATCTTGAATGTTGACATGCCACAAGTAGAAAATTCCACAGCCTGCCCTCTAAACACAAGTACACTAAAAATATTGTGTAATTATCTACACACACACACACACACAATAGTATGTTTACACACTATTCACATACTCAGGCTATATGTATAAGTGAAACATAAATGAATTTTATGTTTAGGCTTGGGTCCTATCCCTATTGTATCTCATTATGTGTATGCAAATATTCCAATATCCAAAACAACCTGATATCAGAAACACTTCTGGTCCCAAGCATTTCAAATAAGAAATATCAACAAGAAATCCTTCCTTTAAAGAACTGAGACAAGATAACAGATATTCAATAGATAAATCATCAGAGACCAAGCAACTAATCACCTCAAGGATTTCTGAATTGGCTCAATTATATCAAAAGCTTTTTAGCGGTATAAAAAGATCTCACAGGTCAAATAATCTGGGGGATGGTGCTGAGAATTAAACCTAGGACCTTCATGCCCAAATTATATCTCCAGGTCACTGCCTTCTCCTCCTCCTCCTCCTCCTTCCTCCTCCTTCCTTCCTCTTTCCTCCTCCTCCGCCTCCTCCTCCTCCTTCTCCTCCTCCTCCTCAAGGTCTTTGTTATGGTTTACATCTATCTAGAGGGAGTGTCTCATGAATTCATGAGTTTGGACTTTTGAAAGTGAGTGGCACACATCTATGTAGTACTGTACTAATCCACAGATACAGGTTCATAGCTGGGTGTGCGATTCAAGGGGTGAAGCCTTGTGGAAATAGGTAAGCCATGGGGGTTATGGCCTGGAAGGGTATATACCCCTCCTCTCTGCTTCTTGCCAGCCGTGCCAGAAACTAATTTTCCTACTTCACACTACCCTGTTTTGGAACCAGCCAACTATGAACTGAAACCTCTACAAACTGTGAGCTGACATAAACTTCTTGTCTCAGCAATGAGAAAGTAAGACAGACTTAGTAGGCTGCTAAGTTGCACAGGCTGGGCTCAAATTTGTGAACTTTCTGCATCAACCTCTCAGAGGTTAAGATATAAGAACAGGCATGCTCCTCCATGGCAAGCCTAAAGGCTTTATAGTTTTAGCTCTTACATTTAGTCTATGACCCATAATTATTTTGTTTTGTTTTTCGCATTAGTTTTGGGAGATTGAACCCAAGGCTTCTGCACTGAGCTAAAACCACAGCCCTTTTTCATTTTTTTGAATTTTGAGACAGGGTCCCCTAACTCACTAAATTGCCCAGGCTTGGCTGGAACTCTTGTCCTCTCTGCTTCAGCCTCCCAGAGTGCTGGGATCACAGGTATGTGGACCATCATATAGTCTTAACTCACTCCTTTTCTAGGTAAGAGAGAAAAGGTCCAGAAAATCAATGTAGTAACTACTATGAAGAATTCTCTTTAAATTTTAACAAAGCCAGGGTTACATTAAATCATGATTAATACTGGTGGCACGCCTATAATCCCAGCAGTGGGGAGGCTGAGACAGGAGGGTCACTATGAGTCTAAACTACATAGTGATACCCTGTACCAAATAAATAAACAAATGAACAAACAAAAAAGCTCTAAAAATAATAGTTATAAAACTGACTAATCCCTGCAATTAGTTTTTACAAGACGAGGTCTCTTTTCATTAAAACACCACCCCACACACAAAAAACACAATTACATAAAAAAGAAAGTATGTCCCACTCTCTATGGGACTTTGGAAAACCTAGTAGCTCAGAAAAGTAGTTTGTAATGCAGGTAACTTCCGTATTCAGCAGCAGCACAACCTATTGCAATGATTGTTTCATAATTTATTTCATTCATCCAATGCTACTGTCAAAAATTTGGGAAAATTTGTTTTCATGTGTTTAAACCATGAAGATAGAATTAATATATAGGGTATTGTTTTACTGTTCTGACTGTACATAGTTCACATTTTTAGTTTTTATTTTACCAGAATAAACATGCAAACTCAAGTCTAATTTTATAATGCTGACTAAAAAGAGCATTTTGGGGCATTCTCTGGAGACTTCTGTCTCTTAGGAGCTGTTTCTATTTTTCTAATGTCCAATTTCCTACAGTTAACCTCCCCTGTCCTTTGGAATTCATTCTTTGACTGCAGGGATCACAAAGTAGCAGGTTGGGAGTTAAGAGTTTTCCTATATCATTTTGGAGGCCTCAGCTAGGTAACTAGAAGGAGATATAAGAGTTTGCTTTTATTTCATGGCAGTCCTAAACATTTTAACTGAATTCTGCTATGATTGGTTTCAGGTACCCAAAAATTATCATCTTTTGTTAGTTGCTTATGGCTTTTCTTCTTGTTGTTGTTAAAATGATAATAGCAATTATTACTAACTTCATGGTATTTAAAATATTTTTGATTCTCAATCAGACTAAAATTTATGATGACAAACTTTTAGGCTCAAGCATCTGTTTTTTCCTTACTTGTATTCTAGCTACACGTGATGAAATATGCATGATTATCCAATATGAGACAGCCAGATGATACAGATACAATTGTATGTTATGAGTTGGTGCTGAAACAACCGATGAGGAGACCTCATGAATATATTTCAGAGATCTCACTGAGGTCTCTCTTTAAGTGAGCTCAGAGCTCCAGAAACAGCTCACCTTTATGGAAGGCTAAAAGCAGGCTAAGGAATGTGGTAACTCCTTTGGTGAATACAGAATGCGAATCACTGTGTCTTCTACCATTTACCTAACACTAGGTTTACACAGAAGCTAACAGATAACAAAGGAGCAGAGGAGGAGACAAGTATTAACATCCCAAGCAAGAGGTTAATAAACAGGGCACCAGAAAGAGAAGTTGCTATCTGCGGCCATATTTACAACAGACAGTAGCTCTCCCTGGGCTCTGTTTTTTGTTTCCTGCTTCTCAGGATGTCAATTAGGCTTGTTTCATCTTTGTATTATTGTAATTCTCCGCTTTTGTTTTATGCTGAAAATTTTTGAAGCATTAGGGTTAGGATTGTTGATTTTCGATCTATAGCTTATTGTTGGGCCTGTTCTCGTCACAAGGCTAAGCAGGATATACAAAGAGCACAGAGACAACATATACAAATCACTACTACACTTCCATTAAACCATGAAGTAACATGAAAAGGATTAAAGTTTTCAGTGTCAGACAATTCTGACGATTGCTTTATAAAAGTATTATCAATATGTTGCTGAAGAGACAGGATCTCAGAGGTAATATTGCTATGGTGCAATAAATGACTTTTTATATTTTCCCATGGGAACTGAGTTTGATTCCATGGAATGGGAGTTATACAAAATGAAGAGGTATTCTAATCACATTTTAAACGAAGTTGGCATTGTAGATTAACAATTTGATCTCCTAGCATAACAAGAGCATGTCCTAAATCATTTATCTTAGTATTTAACTCTGAGTCTATGTGTCCTTGAGAAGTCTTTAATTGTTCTGAGTCCTGTGCCACTGCTGCACAAAATGAACAGTTTGCACACCTTGGCTCAATGCTACTCTGGCTGTAGCAGCTGTGGCTATGATGGCTATTATTCCTAGGATTATGGCTATCACAAGTTTAATCGTTTTCCTTGCTCTCTTTTTTAAAATCTCCAGCAAATGTTGGAACAGCGTCATGAAAGGGGAGTCTTGCCACGGATGATGAAGTTGTACAGGAAGCCAAATTCTGGTCCTTGCCCTGAGAATACAGATATTATCCCTAGAAAAGTTAAGGTTAATAGAAGAATTTAGACATGTATATTAAAAAATTATGGCATGTAATGGTATAATTAGAAGGGTTTTACTAACTAGGTCTTACAAGAAACAAGTAAGGGAGGTGAACACAGGCCTGAGTAAAACGAGTTGTGTTTCTTTTAAATTTTAGATGTAAATTATGGGAGGATTGATTCCTCCATTTATAACTTTTCCAGACTGATGTATGATTTAATGAGGTAAATAACTTCCAAATATGACGTTGAGTTGGTCCCCCAGAAACATGAGAGACACTAGGGGACATTTCTTTTCCATTCTACATTATTGTATCATCAGCATGTTTAGTGCTAGTATAAATCTCATCATTGCCATTTCATTTCCATTTTAACCCCTTCCCTTCTGCCATGCAGGCTGAGCCGTAAGTGCTCCAATCTATGACACTTCCACTGGAAGTATTAACCAATACCCTAGCTGCTTCTCCTCTACAGACTTCCCAATGTATCCAATCACTGAGATAAGCAACATTGGTATTCTGGCAGGGTGGCAGATCTGGTAATGGAAACATTCCATCAGCAGCTATTCCTTTAAAAAATTTGTACTTTGTAGAAGAAAAAGGTTCCTTTTTTCCTCCGTTATACCCAGTTTTATTATTTACTATAGATTACCAGACTTTTGTGCTTGCTTTTAAGCAACGAGCTCTGTTCTCAATACAAATAGGCCAGCCTTTTACTCCAATCTGATAAAATGGCATTTTGGTTTCTTCTTCTGCTGGCACTGCCAGTCCCTGGGCATCAAAAGGGCCAGGTAACCAAGAACTTTCATTTACATATATGGGTATAGTAGCATCCCATCTGTGAACTCCTCTTTTGAGTGACAGATTTGGAACATTAAGTCCAATAACTAAAATTACCTTTAATACTTACCAGAAGTGACAACAAAGCCACCATAGCAAGAAAAAAGTTGGTACGGGGAAGATGGCGGCGGCTGGAGCTGGCCGTTTGAGGTGGGTGGCTTCCGCCTTCTTCCTACAGAGCCCCCGCCTGCCCGTCCGGGAGCTGTCAGCTCCGGCCCAGCTTTATCACAAGAAGGTTGTGGATCACTATGAAAATCCTAGAAATGTAGGGTCTCTTCACAAGACATCTAAAAATGTTGGAACTGGCTTGGTGGGTGCCCCAGCATGTGGTGATGTCATGAAATTGCAGATTCAAGTGGACGAAAAGGGGAAGATTGTAGATGCCAGGTTTAAAACATTTGGCTGCGGTTCTGCAATTGCCTCCAGCTCCTTGGCCACTGAGTGGGTGAAAGGGAAAACGTACTGGCAGAAGATGCCATCAAGGCTGCCCTGGCCGATTACAAACTGAAGCAAGAACCCAAGGAAGGAGATGTGGAGAAGAAATGAGCCCTGGGTGAAGCTCCAGCGGGTCATGTAACTGCCCACTGCCGCACGAACACTTTCAGCTTCCAGAACCTCCTCGCACTATGTAAAAAAAGCTGTGAGACGCGCACAATATTTCCCATCCACCTTGCAGCTCTAAGCAAGCAAAATATACCGTTTAATCGTTCTGCATCCTGTGGCTTCTTTCAGTTCACTTTTATCTCCTTAACGCACATATTTAATATACTTTGAATTACATGTGTGGCCTCAGAATGGAAATCAGCAGTCTTAAGTTCTGATAGCCTACAAAGTGTTTAAGTATCTTACTCCACCTACGTCTGTTTTGGGGAAGGCTACCAGTTGAATGCCGTGGTCTGACTAATTGTGTAAAGGAGCCAATGATTGTACATAAAACATATATATATATATATATATATATATATATATAGTAATAAAAGAATGTAAGATGATGGTTTTCTTTAGTAAAAAAAAAAAAAAAAAAAAAAAAGAAAAAAGTTGGTACTATTTTTCCTGTCAAATTTTTATATTTGTTCATTTTTTAGGTTTTTTTCAAGTTTGCACCCAAATCATTTTTTTGTATTTCTTTTTGTCCAATGACAGTAAACAGCAGAAGATCTGTATGGCAGTTATTTTCTTTAAAAAATTTTAATATAAGTAGAGCTTTCTGAATAATTAACCTACATGTACACATGTGTATTCCCATACTATCTCCCCCTTTTTGTTTAATTAGCATTTTAAAAAGTTTTTATTAGTTTACTTTATAATTGTCCATGGGCATTTTAATATTTAAGTCCCCCTAAAATATTAACAGATAAAAGTTATATATTTTTACATAGAGATTTAGAAATCAACACCATCTCTAACACTGTAGTAAGAAAATCTTCATGACATTTTGTGATGTACTTTAAACATTTTTGTTTTGTTTTGGCATAACATTTTAAATCAATCATCTCTATTTTAAACACAAAAAGCATTTTTTAAATTAGTCACCCTTAAATTAAACATATATCAGAAGTTTTTTTGCAAAGGGCAGAAGCTTGAATTTGAGAAAATCTTGTCCCAGTAAGCAATCTTGGTTTTACATTGTGAAAGACCTGTATATCTGGAATCATAAATACACTTAATATACCATGAGGTTAACAATAGTAAATTACCATGCTCATATGAAGACCTTTATTTATTTATTTATTTATTTATTTTGTCTTTTTGAGACAGGGTCTCGCTATGCAGTTGAGGCTGTTCCTGAGCTCACTTTTGTAGCCCAGGCTGGTCTCGAACTCATAGCGATCCTCCTGCCTCAGCCTCCCAAGTGCTGGGATTACAGGCGTGCGCCACCACGCCCAGCTTGTAAGACCTTTATTTTTTAATCTAGTTTCATACCAAAACCATCTTTAAAGAGAAAAACCTTATTTTAGCATTTTGAAAAACTTAGTATTTTAACCAATGACCTATTTATTGAGGGTGTCTCCTAAGAGAATATTGAGATTATTGGGAGCTCCTCATTAATGCATAAAAAGGTTAGTCACACCTCTTATTTATCAATTAGACTCCTCTCTAATAAATTTTTCCATTTTAGGGAATTTTTTATTAAATTAGCTTAAACCAGGGCCCGGCAGGATGGCTCAGTAGTCTAAAGTGCCTGCTTAGGAAAGCGTAGGCGGCTGCAGGGACAGCAGTTCGATCCCCAGTACCACATGCTGTGCCAGCCCTGCCCTCAGGGCAGGCTGAGCCAGCCATAAAAATAAATAAATAAATAAACAAACAAAAGTTCTGAAACAAGAAAAAAAATTAGTTTAAACCTTATGATACATATAAATCAATTTTAATATCATTTTGACTATCTGGTAATTTAGGAAAAAGCATGCTTTTAAGTCTATATCTCAAAAAATTATATGTGAAACAAACCACCAAAAAACAAAAAAGAAAAGAGAACAGCTGTTCATTAAAAGACACACAAACAGTAAACACAAAGACACATAAACATCTTTATAAAATTAAGAGTGTACCCAATTTTTGGCCAAATTTATAAGTAGACTAGTCAGATTTTGTTATTTGTTAATTATTAGAGATCTCTTATTAGAAAAATTTGGGAGGAATAAAATCTTTTCTTTATAATTAATATGCATATTTTATAATTATGTTTTGTTGTCACCTATTTAGACCTTACATTTTCATTTGGTTAGTTCTTTGAAGAGGCCTCAGGTTGTATCTAGCCTCATTGTAGTTAACTTCTTTTTTTAGATCTGGCTGACAGTACACTTTGGTACCAGATAGGTTGTTTAGCATTCTCTAGAAAAACCCTTTGACCCAAGTTAGTAGCGGACTCAGTCTCTCTCATAGTCTGGTGTGGAAGTCTCTCCTAAGGACCTTTATTAGCCACCCCACCCCCTTTTTTAACCTGGTTTGTCTTTATGTTGATGTAAAAGTTTTAAAATGTAATAGTATATACTGAAAAGTGAAGTTGGCAGGATTGACTCTTTTTTTGCTTTAATAGAATTTTGCTTGTATAGTGAGATTTTAGAAGAGGAGGGCCCAGCAGGATGGCTCAGTGGTCTAAAGCGCCTGCAGGCAACTGCAGGAACTGCTGTTCCATCCCTGGTACCACATGCTGTGCCAGCCCTGCCCTCTGGGCAGGCTGAGTCGGCCATAAAAATCAGTGAATAAACAAACAAAGGTTCTGAAACAAGAAAAAGAAGAGGAAGCCATACATTTTTTTATTTTTAACTTACCTGAAGGATGACAGTCAAGAGCACCAAAGAAATTAGTCCAAAATCAAGATGGAGAGAATTAATATTACCAAATAAAGTCTGAAAATTACCAATGGTTGATCTAAACAGTTTGAGGCACAAAATATCTTTGTAGCATGAGTTGACCCAAACATGAAGTTATCCTAGCTTGATCTCCTTTGGAGGCCACCACTAAGCCTTTATTAGTTAAATGGGATGTCAAAATCAGTTGTGTAAACTCTATGGCTTTTAGACATTATTCTAAACCTTTATATTTATTTGTAATATATAAAAGCCCTATTTTAAACAACATTTTAAATTTAGGACAGTAAAACAAGCAATCAAACTTACTAGGAATGAAAAGAATTTTAAGTAATCTTTTAAAATATCCTGGGGCAATGGCCTCACACCTTTGTAGCTGTTCTACCTGGAGGCCACCTATATTTGCATTTGAAAAGACATTAAAATGTTTTTTCAATTGTTATTGTCTTTCACCAATTTTAAAATTTTTAGCAAAAATGAATGACCAATTGAGAAGTATAAGAATTTGATGTGGTTTAAACAGTGGCTTGACTGGATAGAATTACAGCTTTGATTTCTTTGTATAAACAGCATTGATTACCTCAGACAAAACATGCAGACCATTTAGCATGGGGCTATGTTTGGTTTATTTTACTCCATAGGTGTGCTGGCCTAAGGGTAAGCAGCAGTTTAATGGTTCTAGCACCTACAAAAGTTTTTTTTTTTTTTTTTTTTGAGCCCACATTACCTCCTAAAGCTTTAAAGGAATTATGGCCTTGTAGCCAAGGTCTTGTGCACCTGTTGCTCTGTTGACAATAGGGCCAGGGAATGCAGTATGAATTTATTATGCATAAAGAGAAGCTGACTTCTATTTTTAATAAGCAGTTAAGTTTTATTTTTTACTTTTTTTTGGCAGAACTGGGGATTGAATTCAGGCACTTGTGCTTACCAGGCAAGCACTTATTCTACTAAGCTATCCTCCCAGCCCCTAAGCAGTTAAGTTTTAATTTGAAAAGGTTTAGTAGTAGATATCCTAAGTAATATTTTTCCTTTATAATCACTATCAATAATTATGAAATGTACAAATACACCTTGGGTAATAATACTATTCTTTTTTACAATCAGAGCTATGATATCTTTTGGAATAGGGCTGAAAACTCTAGTTTTAATTTTGTAAACTTAAGCAGGGAGCAAAAGCTGATTTTCTGTAGCCATCTGGTCTACAGCTGCACTTCCGCTTCTGGAGGTTGCATGGAAAAGATCTGTGATCCTGTGTTTGACTGAAATTTGGGCTGGCCAATGGAAACTGTAGGTATTCCATACTGCTTAGCTTTGAGCCTCTGGATGATGGATCCCTTTTCCAGTTTCTCTGAGATTGTAAAGGTTGCCCATTCTTATCAAGTTTGGAGCAGCATTTATTAGCCCAATGTTTACCTTTTTCATATCTCAGACAAAGTCCTGGAACAGTCTTATTGTTTTTATTTCCTTTTTTTCTTTTTATCTTATCCTTTTTTGTAATCTTTTCTCATATGACGTTTTTCACACTTAAAACATTTGGTATGATTTTGTTTAAAAAGACTAAGGCAGCTGCCAATAAATTAGCTTTGTATGGCTGTGAGCCAGTATCAGCACAGGCCTTAATATATTTTTCCAGTGATGCACCTTGTGCCTTTAAGGGACCTACAGCCTTTTGACATTTGGTATTTGCATTTTCAAAAGACAAAGTCTGTAACAATAACTTCCTCAAATCTGGTGCTCTCACTGTTTTGTGTATAGCCTCCCTTAATCGGGAGACAAAATCTATATATGGCTCCTTATTAGATTAGAAAACCTTAACAAATGACTTTTGAAATCCCCTGGTCTTTCCACCTTTTCCCATGCTCTCAAGCAACAAATGCGAGTTTGCACAATAGCCACATCATCATATTGCAATTGGGCTTGTATACCAACCCAGGCCCCTGACCCAGTGAGCTGACCTGATGAAACATTAACTGGGGGATTTTGTCTCCTGTTAACCCTCTCTTGAATATCTGTTTTATCTTTCCACCAAGTTCTAAACTGCAAATATTGGCTTGGCTCTAAAACTGTACGGCACAAAACATCCCAATGATGAGGAATTAATCTATGTTCATTTGCTAATCCTTGTATCAATCCAATCACATAGGTTGAATGTATACCATAGGCCGCAACAGCCTGCTTTAAATCTTTAATAACCTTAAATGCCAGAGGTTGATGCTCCCACTGTATGCAAGCAGCCCTGGGGAAATTGAGCATTTGGTGGGTGTTGTTGAACCACTGCAGGAAAAATACCCAAAGGGGCAGAATAAGCTTCAGGATCTCTCTGTTGTTTCCCTTGCAGAAGAGCCTGACATATCACACTTTTACAAACTTTTATGGGGGCTTCCATTCTTTCCTTATATGGAGGAATAGCAGAAGGGTTAAAAGATGGCAGTAGGGAATTTTTGTGAACTGAGATGGAGGAATTATAGGGGCAGAGGCCTCCATTTTTTCAGTCAATTTAGAAATCAATTGTGATCACTGCTTTACCTCAGCTTGCAGCTCATATACCTCATTCTTAGTTTTCTTTTGTTCTACATCCTCCAAATCCTCAGATTCTGAGGAGGCGGTTTGAAATGCCACAAATGTACTTTTAGGACTCAGTTTGTAGATTCATCCCCACTATAGAGCATTGAAAAATTTAAAGAACCAACATCACAAGCTTCACTGGTGGCCCACTGCAATTGCAGAACATTTGACTGTATATGTATCTGCTTCCTCTTAGTCCAAACAGAAGTATTTTCTTTTCCTTTTTTTTTTTTTTTTTCTAAGCAACATCAATAGGGAGGTGGGTCATACCCACACACTGTACTCTGTAGAACGATTGTAAGGACAATATGCAATATGTCAACTTTCAAAGAAAAGAAAGGGGAA
>PVJA010055987.1:0-10965 GCA_004027025.1 Myocastor coypus
ATACATATATATATAAAGATTTACTATACCTAGACGAGCTCTTAAAAGGACACTAAGTTTTTTCTATACAAAATCTAGGGCTAGGGAGATAGCTCAATGGCCTAAGTGCCTGCCTAGCAACAGCAAGGACATGGGTTCAATCCCTGGTACCACATACCTTGCTGGTCATGTAGTGAGAGCCCGTACCAAATAAATAAATAAATAAATAAATAAATAAATAAATAAATAAATAAATATTTAAAAAAATCTAGCCATGTATGAAATAGATGTGAATCATAAAATTATAATTTGTTTTACAAACAACTTACAGTAATATCACAATTCTATGAGTAAAATTAAGCCAACAGCAACTACATAGAGCATTATTGATGATGAACATTCCATTTGTGTCTAAACTCACTGCAGAGACAAAGCTGGATTTCCTAGCAAAATCAAAAGAATCTTAAAAAAAAAAAAAATACAACCACAGTCTTGTTTTATAAGGTAAAACATACTGGGTTTAAAGCATAAAACACATTATATTCTTCCAGGGATACACTTGCTGCTAGGAAAATGTAGAAGTAGTTGACATACATAGTAGTTTTAAAAATCTTAAGACACCAGAAGGTAAATTTGGCTTGTCCACTTGTTCTGATATTTCCAGTAGTTCTCTGCTGTTAAAACCATAATTTTTATTTACAAAACTAGTCCCTACATGTTTCTTATTACAAAACACACAGTGAGGCACAAAACTGATTATATACCATCAACACGTGACTACCATGTAGAAAATAACATTAAAATTCAATTTTTTTTGAGACCAGGGTTTAAATAAAATTCAAAATTATTATCAGATCTTTCTTTTTTTAAATTTTTATTTATTTACTTTATTTTTTCTTGTTTCAGAACCTTTGTTTATTCACTCATTTTTATGGCCGGCTCAGCCCGCCCCAAGGGCAGGGCTGGCGCAGCACGTGGTGCCGGGGATCAAACGGCAGTCCCTGAAGCTGCCCAAGCTTTCCCGAGCAGGCGCTTTAGATCACTGAGCCATCCCGCCGGGCCCTATTATCAGATCTTTCTGAGAAAAAAAAAAAGTAATAAAACATTATGAGGCTGGGGAGATAGCTCAGTAGAATATGCACCTGCTTGGCAAGTACAAGGTCCTGAGTTCAACCCTTGGTGCCGCACCAAAAAAAAAAAAAAGGACTTTTTTCTTTTTTAACTTATACAGTCAATAAGGTCATCTGTTTTTCTCTAAAGACCATTTCTCTTTCATAGATATTAGAAAGAATATTATGATTGCAAACTTACATATACACATGCACACCCCATTTCTCTATTTCTTGGGACAAAAGCTAACTTGAGCTAAGAAATTGAAGACGTTACAACACTACCCTTCAAATATAGACAGCTCAGAATTAGTATACTTCCATAGATTAAAATAAAGAATTGATAGTATAAAGTTTTACCGCCTGAAATTCACAAAATTTCATTTTTAACAGGTGGTAATTCCTGTGTTACACAGAGGTCCTAAATTACATGACATTTTTATTTTAAGATCTCTAACCCATGCAAATCACAGCTAACTCTGACGCTGTTTATACTGCCCTTTCCTAAGTACTCTCTTGCCACATGGGGGAACACAGAAAACATTAACAGAGTACACTTGGGGAGGAAAAACTTAAAAGCTAAAGGAAACTGCTTTTTCCATAAAGGAAGTCAGTATGAGCATGCATACAAGGTTGTCAAGTAGGTAACAGCTTTTAATTCTTAAAATAAGAGCTCTAGGTTGTAACTTTGTAAGTTATTTAATTTCTAGCACTTCACTATTCCAGAAAATGTATGCAAAATAAATGTCTGCAAACAATAGACACAAACCACATCAAAACTCCAAACAAAATATTTCATGATTTTTATAACATTTTCCCCCTCAGTCACTTGCTACAAATAAGAGACTATCAGACACAAATTTGTTAAGATGACTTTCATACTGTTAAAAGGATAAAAATGAAATAGCCAAACAAGCACAAAACTTAAGACATGCTTTGTTATTAAATAAAAATACAAACATGCTGTTACTTGTTCTGCTGATTATCACACGAAAGCAACTAAATCAGCTGACTACCTGTAAAAATTTCTTCTTCATTTCATCAAAGATATTTTGTCTGCATCTCCAAAACACATCCTATGATATGCAAGAATAAAAGGAATTACAAATGATGTCTATGGAAGATAATAAAATGTGAACAATTACCATAAATACATTTATGTGATAAAATATGTATTAGCAAAAATATTAGTATACATCATAGGCTTTTATTTATTTATTTATTTATTTTTTTTGGGGGGGGGGACCGGGGTTCGAACTCACGACCTTGCACTTGCCCAGCAGGCACTTGTGCCTCGGAGCTATCTCCCCAGCCCCCATCATAGGCTTTTATTCCTAAGTTACACCTTCATTTACTCCTGTATGATTACCAAAAACTTAGGGTACAGTGATAAAGACTGTGAGAACCAGGCGCAAGGAAAGATAAAAAATTATGTAAAAAATTCACTAAGCTACAAAATAGTTTTAATTTACTAAAGGGAATTCTGCAATTCCTTGCAGTAAAAGAAATTAAGAGATCTCTAACTTTGCTAATTTATTAATTTAGGTTTTTCTATATTAGCTATACTTAAGATGACTTAACATTATACCCTATGACCTTATTCTAAGATAAATTTCTATTAGATAATAAGCTTTTCTAACAAAATAAAGAAATATAACAGTAATTTACAAGGGAGCTGGGGAGATAGCTCCGAGGCACAAGTGCCTGCTGGGTAAGTGCAAGGTCGTGAGTTTGAACCCAGGTCCCACAAAAAAAAAAAAAAAAACAGTAATCTACAATCAAAAGATAATCTCCTGAAAAATCTTAATTTTATATTATTTTATGCCTTTGTATTCATATATGTACATATTTATCTCCCTTGTCCTTCTTTAGCTAATAAAATACACTGGTTTAAAAGGTGATTTTGGGGGCCCACAAGATGGTTTAGTGGTCTAAAGCACCTGCTTAGGAAAGCTCAGGCAACCGCAGGAAGGGACCGAGGTTCAATCCCCAGCACCACATGCTGTACCAGCCCCAACTCCAGGTCAAGCTGAGCCAGCCATAAAATAAAATAAAAGGTGATTTTGCTTTTATAATAGAAATATAATTACTCATACTTTTTAGAAAAGCAACTCTAAAATAATATCTACAGTGATTATTTGATATATAGAGCCTTTTCTATTACATACATGTATTTTATAGAATTGTTAATTTCTAACCAAATTGTAGTTTGCCAAGGAGAGGCTTGTTCCACTGAGCTATGTCCCAGGCACTTTCTAACCAAATTGTATCCTTCTATACATCACTATTTGAATTGTTTATCTCTGCATACTTACCTGTGCCAAAACAGCGTAAAAACTTCATTGTTCTATTACAGATAAACCATGACTTATTCTAATAATCCACTATTAATAGGAATCTAAGCACCATAACTACAGAACTGCTTAACTGAACAATTTTTTATTACAATTTCTAAAAAAAAAAAGTACTAGATCAAAGATTATGAAACTATTTTTAGGGTTACTGACATAGGGCGTTGACTGCTTCAACAAAATAGTATTAACTGCTACCAGCTGTCAAAACTTTTAGGCACTTTGAACAGGCAGTGAACAAGGCCCTTATAAAGGAAGCAACAAAAACTAAACAATGAAATGAATAAAAGAGGCAACACTGTACTGAAATGAATAAAAGAGGCAAAACTAAACCATAAACAAATCCAAACTCTCAGGCATTCACCACCCTCAGGTCCTTCATATTTCTGTACAGTACACCTAGATATTCTTCTCCTAGACTGCCTTATATTCTTTACTGTAGTGACTCTGAGACATGTCCATTAGTCTTTGATATCACTCCCAGCAACAGTCTAATTCAACTCCATTTTTACTACAGACGAGCCTTAGTGGTTCTCTGTGCTTCCAGGACTGGTTTACAACTGGCAACACAACTCCTGGCTGTTGTTCAATACTTGCCTTGGAACCCAGCTACTATGGTGTCAATAAGCCAAATGCACAAATGGAAATACTAGGTGCTGCTGTGCCAATCTCAGTTCAAATAAGATCCCAACCTGCATCAGCCACCACACATTTGATGGAGAACACCCTCAGATTATTCTAGCACCCAGCTGACCTCTAGTATACCACAAACAAACTGGCATAGCCCTGCCCTGCCCAAATTATGTGTTTTCCAGTGAAGGTCACTAAATTTGGAGCCGGACTATAACAAGGTGAAAGGTAACTAGAACTGTCCATTTCTCAGACAGCAGAAAACTTCTCTTACTGTTTTATTTAAAAATCACAATTCTGGGGCCGGGCAGGATGGCTCAGTGGTCTAAAGTGCCTGCTTAGGAAAGCTTAGGCGGTTGCAGGGACCGCGGTTCGATCCCCAGCACCACATGCTGCACCAGCCCTGCCCTCACGGCGGCTGCCATAAAAATAAATAAATAAACAAACAAGCAAACAAAGTTCTGAAACAAGGAAGGAAAGAAAGAAAGAAAGAAAGAAAGAAAGAAAGAAAGAAAGAAAGAAAGAAAGAACTCTTTAAAAAAATTACAATTCCTTTGGTACTTACCTCTCTTCCTCACTAAGGTTACCCCCCATAATTCTTATTTTAATATTTATTATCTATCTCCAAAAATGTTCTGCTCTTTAGATACATAGCACACCAGATTTAATCTGTTACACTTAAACATCTAATATCTTGCATGAAATATATGAAACAATGACTTTTAATCAATGACAAGAAGGCCACACAGGACAATGATTCCTGTGAAAGCATAAGTAAACAAGGTGACACACTTTCCAAACTGCAGTGCAAGAAAAGGAACACAGAAAGAAAGCAGCATCTTAAGAGCTGGCAAGAAAGCTCAGCAGACTAAGCTCCTACTTAGGCAAGCGCAGGGACCAGGGTTTGATCCCCAGCACTACAGGCCTGGGCACGCTAAGCCAGCCACCAAGACAGAGCATGGTAACCCATGCCTGTAAGCCCCATGCTGGGGAGGCTGAAAACTGGAAGATTGCTGTTAAGTCTGAGCTGCATAGTGAGATCCAGCAAATATATTTTTTCAAAAAAGTAGTAGTAGCGGTAACAATGGGCATAAGAGAGTATGTCTGTCTCTCTTATGTTGCATTCAAGCTATCCACCTCAAATCCATAATCCAAGCAGCACTTACACCCATAATCCCAACACTGATCATGAATTAATCACAAACTCTAGAAGTCTACCCCATAACTGCATGAGGCATTGAGGAGACAAACTAGACAAAAACCTTAACAGTACTTGATAGCTCTAAGTGAAAATTAAAGTAGCCTGAAGTGTAGAGTCGGCTAGACAGCTCAGTGGACTAAAGTGCCTAAGCAGGACCTGGTTCATTCCTGGTGTGCTGTGCTGCCCTACCCATGGGGCTCACTGACATGGCAATTGAGATTGGGTGTGGTGGGGGAGTACCTGTAATCACAGCACTTGGGAGGCAGAAAACAGGAGGATCACTACAAGTCCAATCTGCATAGTGAGACCCGGTAGACCCTGTACTAAATACATTTTTAAGAAAACCTACCACTTTGCCTCTTCCAAGCTATAACTTTTTGCACCACTTTTCTAGACTGCTTTTTTACTGTTGGTCAAAAACATTTTTGTCTCTTTAAACAGGGGGAATACAAAAAGAAATAAACAGCCTCAGAAATAAATTCAAAATAGTTCAAAGAATAAATGTATACAGCAAAACACAGAAAAACATAAATAAAAACAGACAATAAAACTTATGAATATTGTGCATCAAAAGACCCAATCATAGAGGAAAAGCAAACCACAGAAATAGGAGAAAATATCTGTAAACTACATATCTTAATAAGAAACTAATACATGGAAATATGTAACTTCATATTCTTTTTTTTTTTTTTTTTGTCTTTTGGAGACAGTGTCTCACTATGCAGTGGAGGCTGGCCTTGAGCTCACTTTTGTAGCCCAGGCTGGTCTCGACCTCACCCTCCCCAGTGCTGGGATTACAGGTGTGAGCCACCACGCCCGGCTCTAGTACTGCTTTTAATAATAGCTATTAAATTATAAAACATTACACATTTAATAATAGTAAAAAGACTACTTACAATAACATCTAAGAATATGAAGTACTTGGAAACAGAGTAACTGTAAAAATTTTTTTAGTGGAAAAACTAAAAAAATCTCTTTGTAAAAAATTAATGAAGATCTTGGGGCCAGGGAGATAGCTCCATGACACAAGGCAAGAGTAAGGTCGTGAGTTTGAAACCCTGTCCCACCAAAAAAACAAAAACAAAAACAAAAAAAAAAACAAAGTTAATGAAGACCCAGATAAACTACAAAATAATGAAAGACACTAATAAACTGAAAAGCTCAATATTATAAAGAAGTCAATCCTTTTCAAACCAAGCTATATACTCAGAAATGTAATTCTAATCAAGACCAACAAAACTTGTGTACATCTGTGTTGGTGGTGGTGGTGGAGGAGAAATGTTAAAATCTATATAAATATGCAAAGCCGCCGGGCATGGTGGCTCACGCCTGTAATCCCAGCACTTGGGAGGCTGAGGCAGGAGGATCGTTGTGAGTTCGAGACCAGCCTGGGCTACAAAAGTGAGCTCAGAGCTAGCCTGAACTGCACAGTGAGACCCTGTCTCAAAAAGCAAAAATAAATAAATAAATAAATAAATATGCAAAGCCAAAAAAAGTGCCAACCAACTCCTGAAAAATAAGGCTTGGGGTTTTGTTTTACCCAATATCAAGAATCAGTTAAAAAAAAAGAACCAGAATAATACTTTATTGATACAGCAAGTTATTTCCACAAAGGAACCAAACACACATGCAAATTTTCTTAGAGAAATGATGAGCTTCTCAGTAAAAACCCTAATCTTCATATCATATATTACAAAGTAAATGTCAGATGAATCAAAAGTATAAATATGAAAGCTAAAATAATAAATCCTTAAGAATATGAAATAATATTCTTAAAAATCCTGGGCTAGGAAAGATTCTATGTGTGTCATAAACACACAAAAAAGGATTAATGCCAAATGAAACTAAAGACTTTTTTAAAGTTTCATTCAGAGTAAAAAGTTAAGTAACCAACTGGGAGAGGATATTTGCAACAAATATAACTAACACAGTACTACTATTGTGCAATAATAAATTTCATAAATCAATAAAAGAAACAGTACAACAGAAAAAGTTAAAAGACATTCTCAGGAAACATCTTACAAAGAAATTTTATATATACATATATATATACACACACACATTTTTTTTGCAAATTATGATTTTTATTGTATTTAATAATAACAATGTGACAGTTTCATAACACATTAGTAGTACATTTCTAGTATTTGATACAATGCATACTGTCCTCCTAGTAGTTATACAGAGCACAGGATGTAGACATGATGTTTCTAATCATTATTGGTACAAAAAATTTTCTTCTCACTGAACTAAGAGAAAGTAGTTGTATACATAATCCAATGTTCCATAATCGCAGTGGGTTACTGGCAAAACTGGCAATGATGGAAGCTGCTGATTTAAGCCTTTTACAGCTCAGCATACTAATCTAGCTTTACGTTTTATGCCTCATGGTTAAACTTTTCTGCTGGGTGGTTAAGGCAAGTTAAAGCAAGACCTGTATAACAAAACATGGAACTTTTGTATCTCCCAAGGTCAGTCAAATCCCCTCAGGGTTTACTTTGAAATCATGTACAGTGCTTTGTAGAACTGTTGTCAGTGTCAGCCATCTGGATGAGTCACAGCCATTGCATGACCAATTTGCTCTTTGTGAAAGCCCGAAAGAATGTCTTCTCTCTAGGTGACTCTCCTTAGGTATACTGTGTATCTTCAATCCCTTTCCTCTGTAGCCCCATAATCTCCTTGAACAAAAAATTTGGGAAACCACTGAGTTTAGGATGTTATCACACAAGTTCTCTTATGTCCTGAGTCCTCACTGACCTTGAAGGGCTAGAGCACATACATACATATTACAGGCTTTACAAGGTTTCACTACATATATCAGACTCCTAAGTGATTCTCCTATTTTGAGCCTCCCAAGTACTGGGATTACAGGTATGCACCACCACACACAGTCTCAATCCCTGTCTCAGTGCACCCCAGGGTAGCACACCAGGAATTGGGGATCGAGGATTGGAACCGTAGCCACTACACTCTACCTAAGCAGGTGCTTTAGTATGCTGAGCTACCTGGCCAGCCCTACAAAGAAACTCTTAAATACAAAATTATTAATAAACAAAAAAGACATTTTAAAAACCATACTTCAAAGTAAAAATTCTCACACACTATGAGAATGTAAACTGAAACAACCTTTCAGAAAAACTTTCACAATATCTGTATGTAAGTCAGAAAATGTTTATCCTACAATCCATCAAAATCTCACTACTATACTACCCATCCATCTGTGTATGAATCCATCTATATTCACCCAACCAACTAGTATCTTATGGATAACTATACTAGATTTATAGACTGGCAGACAATAGATGAATATGAACAAACTACTGATATATACATTAATACAGATGTATCAAAAAAAATTAGTGAAAGAACCAAGCCACAGCAGAATCAGCGGTTGTATCACAAATAACCACAAAATGATCCTATTTTCACACAGCTTGAGGCAGTTAGCTGGACTGCCAACTTAATTGGCTTGAATGCCACCAAAAGCATGTGCAAACTGTACTTCTCTGTGTTTCTGGATGGGTCACAGAAGCATGACCAGAACCTTGGGTACTGTACACATACTATGTGTGGTCCTTGCCCCAGGCCTCTCCCGTGCTGTCCTTCTGCTCCCCTTTCCATCCAGGATGAAGTGAGCAGTTCTGTTCACCTTCATGATGTTTCTGCCTTGGAGCAAGGCATCTGTGAGAAGAATCCTTTAAAACAATAAGCCAAGTAAATCATTTCCTCTTTTCAACTGTGGATGCAGGAAGTGGCTTTAGCAAGGAGAAAGATCACCACTGCAAAACTCAACAGTATCTTTTTTTATGTAACTTTTTTTCTTTCTTTCTTTCTTTCTTTCTTTCTTTCTTTCTTTCTTTCTTTCTTTCTTTCTTTCTTTTCTTCTTTCTTTCTTTCTTTCTTTTTCTTGTTTCAGAACTTTTGTTTGTTTATTTATGTATTTTTATGGCCGGGTCAGCCTGCCCTGAGGGCAGGGCTGGCGCAGCATGTGGTGCTGGGGATTGAACCGAGGTCCCTGCAGCCGCTCAAGCTTTCCTAAGCAGGCGCTTTAGACCACAGAGCCATCCTGCCAAGCCCTTTTTATGTAACTCTTTTACCCTAATTTTGATGGCACATACCTGTAATCTCAGCTATAGCTACTCCCACAGCTGAGGAAAGATGATCACTTGGGAGTGTGTGGATATTATTTAATCTTTAAAAATAATGCCAAAAAGTCACTAACTGAGAACGAAAATGTTCAATATATGACACTAATAAATAATGCTAGTCTTAAAACATGACATAGTAGCATTTAAGTCTCTATCGAGGAGAGGAAAAATGTACAGGAAAAAAGAACTGCACTAAAATGTTAACACTGTCATCTTTGAAGATTTTGATTTTTTTCCTTTATGCTTTTTTGTATTTTTGTTCAACATTGCATTCATATTTGTTTCTAGAGTCTAAGTGTAAATTTAGAAAGAAAGTTGGCAGATTTAAAAATTTTAAAGTGTTTGCCCAATTCCTACCCTTTAAACTAAGAGATAAAATAATGTTACGGTAAGAAAACAAAAGCAATTTGGGTAGGAAAAAATCATGAAAAAGAGCTGGGAGATGTGTTAAGACTATATTCTTAGAGTGCATAAACAGTAATGTATACAGAAAACCTTCCAAAAACTTAGCACAAATAATTTCAGGCAGTAACACTGAATGGACAATCTACAGGCACTACATAAAAAACAGACACAGAAACTAAGTATATCTACAAGTAAAACAGAGAAGACTTATGACGGTTAGCTTCTAGGATTCTTCTACTTTAAGTAATATATACTTCCAAAATTAATACTCAGAAGGCAACTCTTGCAAGAAAATTTTTTTAAAAAGCAGTATGGTGGCACACACCAATAATCCCAGCTATTCAGATGGCTGGGGCAGGAAGACTAAGTTGGAAGCCAGGCTGTGCAATTTAGCAAAGTCTATCTCAAAGTGTTTTTGGATCCTGGGGATATATATTGCTCCATATTACAGAATTCCCCTCATTAAATACCCAATACTCCTCCCCCCAAAATGCATTTATTTAGATAATGTTAAAAGTCATTGTCTAGGGCTGGGGAGATTAGCTCAGTAGTAGTCTAAGCACCTGCATGATAAGAGTTAAGTGCCCATGTTCGATCCCCAGTACCACATGCCCATGCTAGCCGTTAGTGGAGCCAGCCACTGAAACTGGGCATGGTGGCTCACACCTGTAACCCCAACGCTGGGGAGGCTGAGACAGAAGGATCAGTATGAGTCTGAGCTGCACAGCGAGATAAATATCTTTTTTAAAAAGTCACTGTCTAATCTTAGGCCCACACACAATATTCAAATCTTGAAAATATTTAATACTCTCAGTTCAGAAACAAGAAACAGATGCTTCCCTATTCTTCTAAGTACAATTAAAAATGTGTGGTAAGCAACAACAAAACAGTGAAGGGCAAAGAGGTTAGAAACCATAGAATCCAAGGATGATGATGACGGGGAACTCTTATCTCAAAGTGAATAAGAAAAACATGCCAAGCTGGGCGTGGTGGCTCACGCCTATAATCCCAGCACTCGGGAGGCTGAGTGAGGCAGGAGGATCGGGTGCAAGTTTGAGACCAGCCTGGGCTAAGCTCAAGGCCAGCTTGACCTGCATAGCGAGACCCTGTCTCAAAAAAAAAAAAAAAAAAAAAAAAAAAAA